>ML805912.1:68687-87256 GCA_009831015.1 Picea engelmannii
CCAACATCCATAAACCATGTACCAAGAGATACTGTCAAACATGTGCCATATCACTCATGATATTCCTCAAGCATATACCATACAACAAACCATATTCCAAGTATCCAATAGGTGTCTTAAGGAATATACCAAAACTCACAAAGACATGCCTCAAGCATGTGCCAAACCTTCCAAGATGCAAGACTCAAAACACATAGAATAACGTACCTTTAATCCTGTAGCAGACCTGATACACAAGATTACAGACATGTAGCTCTTCCTCAACCTCAACAACCTGGTACTAGCATCCTCCCCAAATTTTCCTTAGTCTCGTAGGACTAAGACCGATCAACTAGCAGGGCCTTGTGGGACAAGGGCCGAACAACTCGTGGGGGTGCCTTGCGGGACACTAGTAGCATGACTCGTGGGGGTCATCCAAATTAGGTTTATCATAAAACCCTCTCTCTCCTCTTCAATCCCAAAACTTTCACACTCCTTACTCTTTTGTTGCTTCATATTTTCTATTTCAGATTTGCCAATAGATCACTTGCTCACATAGAAGATATTCAATGAACTTGTGTATATGAGAATGAGAGGATTCTTGAAGTGTATTTATACGTTTTCAAAGTGACTTCTTTCCTTAACTTAAGGGCCAACCTAAACTTTCTTGTTATAGCCACTTTACCCTTTAATTAATGACTTGTAACTATTTAGGGGCTTATTAACCATTCTTCGGGGCTTCCAACTTCATGACCTCATAACTTTTTAGTCGTGAGGAACTATGTGATGTACCACCTACCATTGGAAACAATATGATGATGACTATCCATCTATGAGTGTGTTACTTGCATTTACACTGTCCTTCATGTCCTTATTCCTCAAACAACTTCAGGCTTCATGATCACACCTCTGGGGATTCTTGTAGACTTCTTCAAATGCACCCATCATATCTATTGACATCTGTTAGCACATAGGATGTATAGGGGTCAAATTTTCTAAGCTTCTAGGTTTGATTCATAGGGTCATTTTATTTTATGTTTTTTGAGTATTTCCTTATGTCAATAAATTATGTTTTGATTTTTTCATGAGTCAATAAAATTGATCATAGTCCATGTGAGAGTCTTGGTTTCATGATAGTGGTCATCATCATTAGAGAGAAAGGGGAAAGTGTTAGTCACACCTTTGGTTTAAAACTCATCACTATCAAGTGTTGTGTCCCAAAAGGGTGTACAAAAGGTTTTCATGTCGTATCTAACCGTTTGGGGGTCAAGTCATATGTCAAGTCAATCTGCTGCAAACTCTCATGAAAGTTTGCAGTGGATAAAGAAAGGTACATTATGCACTAATCACACACCATCATGTTTTGGAAATGTGTAAAATGGTATTCTATTGTTTTCATCATTTTCCTTCAAGTTAGTTTCAAAAGGAGGTGTATCATTTTGAACAAAGTGCGCTGCAAACTGGTTTAAATTGTGGCGCTACAAATTTCTTGTAGAAAATTTAAGTTAGATTAAAGGATTGAAGGAAATGTTAGTTTAGTGCATGCGACAACAACTGAGCTTCACATATACTAGGTACGTTGTTTAAATGCTCAATTTCATTACATGAAGGTTGATCATAAGTATATTTTAATTGCTGCAATTTTTTTGCGCACTGCAAAACTCCTTTCACTTGGTCAATTTTTTTCAGTGTTTGTTATCTTAGGCATTTGCAGACCCAAGTATCTTGTTCTTAATACCAAATATCATTTTCAACCCTTTTCTATGGCAATGACCCTATTTGCTACAATTTCTAGCTAGGTGTTACAAACTATTTCCATTATACGTGCTGCAAATTAGTTGCACTGCGAACCCTCTATTTTTCCCAATTTGACAAAACCCTCGCTGCTAGTCTTTTCTTTTAGGTTTGAAATAACATATTGTCCAAATATTTTTCCTTTGAGACCCGTCACTTTGCAAAGTCTTTTGATAAGAAACCCTAGTATAAAAACCATCCACAACAAACTTTATATGTGCGCTGCAAACTGAGAAACTGCACTACTAATGCTCTGTTTCACATAGATTCCCGATTTAGCTCGTGTTAGAGTTTTACTTAGTGCATGGGTTTTCATCCTTTTTTCGATCTCTTACTTTTGTAGAAAACCTTGTTTTTGAAAATATTAAATAGTTAAAAAAAACTAATTCATCAGTTTCATCATTAGTTGGTAGCAACCGTTATCAAAAGGAGAAAGGTTTTTAATCAGATATCATGGACAATCAAAAAGGTAAGAAGGTTCACAAAGGAGAGAAATTTTTAGGGCTGAGCCCCATGATCTACAACTTATAAATTCTGAACCATTTTTCAAAGAAGCATTTCAGAGAGTGGGCTGTCTGGTTTTTTGTGAGAACATGCAAAGAGGACATCCCAAGGTTGCTAAGCAGTTTGCACTCAATTTCAGTGGGAAAAAATACTAAGGTGGGTGCATTGGAGTATGAAGTTTCAGAGAAATCTATTTCTATAGCCACAAAGATACCTGTTCATGGTGAATCCATGTCCTTTAATTCTACATTTTCCAAGGAGTTCCTAAAACATGAATATCAAGGAGACAACCTATCCAAGGGAGTGCCAATAAGTCATATGCTGGAGTATTTTGACAAAATAATCAGAGTTATTAAAAGGTATTTCACTTGTTAAGGAAGGTTCAATATGGTCTATCAATACCATATCAGATTGTTATTGCAATTTATTGGGAAAGAGTCCATGAACCTACCCTTTTATTTGTTCAGGAGCATTGGGAAGATGTCAGATAGAGTCCAAGATAAATATAAGCAGGCGAATACTAGTTTTTTTCATTCTGGTTTAATCAAAATTCTAGTATTGGAAGAGTTGAAGAAGACCGATATTGTTTGGGATGTTTTCCTAGCTGCATCAAGATTTTAGCCAGATGTTTCTCACACACCACAGTCAAAGAGACAAACACCTACTCTTACTGAGAAGACTGTGCACTCAGAGTCAAGTAAAAAGAGGAAGATGACCAAAATAGATAAGCCCATTCAGTCTACTGATAAGTCAGTAGAAGGTCCTTCACAACCTCTCGATGAAGACACTTCTCCTGTGGCAGAGCCTGCACCTATGGGGACACCCTCTGGTAAAACAAAGAGTCTGAAGGGAAAGAAGATTGTGTTTTCTTCACTTGTTGCTGTAGAAGTTTTCAAGCCTAGAAGACATGTCACTATATCAACATCAAAACAACATGCCTTTGTAGAAGAAGGTACATATAGGGCATCAGTTCATCCAACAGACAAAACTAAGCCTCTAAAGGAACAAATAGGAATCATTGAGATCAAGTCTCCTACTGATGAGAAGGATCCCACTTTTAAAAGGCTTAGGAAACAATTGAAAGAGGAAAAGGATAAAAATGAGCAATTGAAGAAAGAAAATCTGCATGCCAAGATCTAGCTTAAGAAAGTCATAGATATGGGTGAAGAAACTATCAAGAAGGAAAAACATTGAGTTAAAATATCCATATCCTTAGGTAGGCAGATGAAGAATGTGTACAGGTTGAATAGAGCCCATCAAGATGAAAACAAGAAGCTGAAGGACGGAGTGTAGCAATTGAGGGAACACAATGCAAAACAAAACCTGGACATGTTGGCACGAGTGGCCACAAGGAGAAGGAGACGAGGCATAATTTCTACATCGACATAAAATTTTTCCATGATGTATTTTGTTTTGCGAGCTTATAACCCTGAGCAATGTTTTTTGTCTTAGACTGCTATTATCATATTCACATGACTTTTGCAAAGGTTACTTTATGTTTCAGAAGGTTGTGGCAGGTCCCAAAGAAATATTTGAAGGCTTTTTCACAGTTTGGATATCAAATGACAAGTTTGAGGGAAAAAACACACCTACAATAAAGTTCACAGTGTGTGTTGTTAAAGGCATTGTGAACTAGTTATTTTGGAACAGTTTGCAGCGCAGGCGCTGCAAATATGACAGTTACATAGACCTTGCGCTGTTGAAGGATTCCAACTGTTAGATAATGGTTTGGATATCTCCCCAAGGATCAATTGGACATCGAAGGACACTTGCCCCAAGGATTTTGTTTCATTTAAGCTACATGCAACGATTTGGATAGTTGCATTCAATGATGCCAACATCATCCTGGAGTATAGCATCTTGTTAGTTTTTTGTTGATTACTCATTGCCACGCCTCTCTAAGGTGCATGATCCTATACAAGAGCTAGGTGTCGAGTCCTAGGAGTGTTTTGGAATGTATTTTTCTAAAAAAAGTGTAATGTAACTCCATTAGAGGGTTCAAATGGTGGTAGAATGATACTCTTATCTTTATTTTCAACTGTAAAAGAGTTTCCAGACTGTATATATCTGATTTAAGAATCTTGAATAGTGAATGATCAATTTCTTCTTCTACTGTCACATCTGTGTTTCAATCTCACTTTGATGCTAGCTGCTGATGAAGGGTTCATCCTAGTGCTTGCTCACTAGAATGAATGATTTACTGTTTATAATTGATGCAAGTGTTATCAAAGTGATTTCTTGTTGATTAGGAGGTTCCTATTTGATGATATTTTTGCTATACATGTTTCATAATTTCTTGATGTAACCTGATACATGTATTTCATAATTACCTAATGTAACCTGACACATGTATTTCATATTTTATGCTAAGTCTTCCTTCTTTCCATTTGATACTCTAAATGTTGATCTGAGGCTATTCAAGCCTTGCTTGCTGGTGTGTATTTTATGGAGGTTTAGTGTTGATATTTTAAATTGAGTGTCTTACCCATTTGCTACACATTGAAATACATTGTTATCTTTAACAAACCTACAAGTTTTTGATGGTTATAGGCTCACACCTACAACAATATAGGTGGGGCTTTTAGTACTAACAACATCAATGAAAACCACTTCCATTGACATCAATGAAAACCATCTATCCAACAACATCAATGACAACTAAATATCCAACATTTAATTCCTCATGATTAGAGGACTGATGGAAAAATTGTAGGGTCATTTACTTGACCTATAATGAATGAAACTTATTGCTGAAATAACCTAGTTAAGCAAATAAAAATGAGCTCTTTGAACTATGATAGTCCTCATAAAAGAGGTGAAATGACATGAACATATGAGCCAATTTATGAACTCATGGATTTACAAAAATGAGTACGTGCCTATTGACTTGAGTACTTGTTTATGCATGAAAAATGCAAGATGTGGATATGCTGTAATGCATATGGTAACGAGTAAGCATGTATGAATATGAAAATATACATATAAGCATGTATGAATATGAAAATATACATATTATAACCTGTGGTGGGTTGTAAGGTATGATTTACTGATGGATCTTTTAGTTAAGGATGATTTAGTATCAACAAGAATGCTAGCGGTATGAATGAAATGTTGATAATGTTATTGCTTATTTCCTTATGAAGATAAGGCTGCAATGAGTAATGAAAGGCCGATATAAAGGATGACAAGGAAGTGTTGAAGCATTTCTATATGACCAATGGGTCAGAGTGACATCCATAGATAGATGGTGGCCATATAGGTATAGATTAGTATGCTTAAGCAACAATTAAAAGAAAAGTTAGGAAATGATTTCCTTGATAAGAGTTTATTGACCAAGAATGGTTTGAAGCATGAAAGGAAGCAATATTTGAGCATTTTATTTCCTTGGATAATGTAGTAAATTACCTAGTTGTATTTTTGAATCTTAAATGCTTTTATAGTAGTTGGGCATGAGTAATTCTTGCTGGCTTTTTCCATAAGAAAGGGAAACATAAGTAGGATTATGTATGAGAGACTGGTCATGTGGATGGATGTAAGATCTCTTCAAATAAGTTGATATTAAGATCAGATAAATATGAATGAATAATACGAAAATGTGCAAGTATTGCACTTGCACTTGCACACACACATATGCTTGGAAGGCATGGTATGAGTACCTAAATGAGTATAATGTGAGGTAGAATGTGTACTTTCAAGGTTTGAGAAATTCCATGGATGCATGGCTGACCCTATGTTGAAGGGTATGTTTTGTCTTGATTAAATGCCAACTTGAAAAGGGGCTGTATGCCACTTTTCAAAGAAGTTAGTGTAAATCGTTGAAAACATAAATGAGTAGGGATGCTCTGTTGTCATGATAGAAGGAAATATGATTAATTCTTTGATAATTGAAAGTGAATGATTATAAAAATTTCATGAGTGAAATAATTTAAATTTATATGCACATGGAACTGAAAAGTGTTCCTATGGTATACCCACACATCATATTGAAGCACGTGGTTAAGTGCATGTAGACACAGTTTGAAAACCAACCGATAGAATAATGTGCATGTTGGAATGTGAAAATTGAATGCATAATAAGAGTGCATGTTGATAATTCCTTTTGGAACATTGGGTAAAAATATAAAATGATGAAGCTGAGAATGACTCAAGGTTGAGATCATTTCAAGAAATGAGGGATATGCAAGAAGGGGGTTGCATGCTGAGACAGTTCTAGGTGAAGGAAATGTGTGGAGACTCTGTCAGCAGAACATAGCTATAACCTTAATTACTGCTGAAAATTAGACAATGGAATACAAAGTCTATTTGTACAAGAATCCTGGATTACATTTTAAAATATCATGCATGAATGAAATATATGCAAATAAATGTTGATCTACCTGATTCCTCTTTGGGGAATGTGCACAATGCAATAGTTCATAATTTGTGAGCAAAGTCTTGCTGCTATAAGTATGATGTTACATATAGGAAAGGTTAAGATGAAACTTGGATGAAAATGCTCAAGGAATAGAGTAGGCAAACTCCTAAAGGGGATAGATTGCAACAATAGATAAGGAGAAAAGGAGGAACACTTTTCTCTCTCAAAAACTCTGATTTGTTTAACAGATTTGTGTACTTAAAGGAACAACTATAAAAACCAAGGAAAAAATTGATAAATATGTTTGAATGAATAGGCTTGATTGAGCCATGTTAAGTAAAGACAGAAAGGCCTTGACAATAGTTTAGTTGAGCTAAAAAATTCCATCCTGTGTAGGAGGAGTTGGAAAAAAGGCAGAGTCCCTTAACTCCTATCTTGATGATTATTGTGTTTCTTTGGATGAGAAAACTGAAATGCTGTTATGTGTGAATGTTTCTAGCATGAGAATGTTGATATCTATATGACCGTGGATACTAGGGATAAATAAAAATGTGATTGTGTATGCACTCATAAAAACATTGAAGATGATGTGATAGAGGGCATATGGATATGTTGGAACATATCTAAAAATGTTTTGCTGAATTAAATGCTACAATACACACATTTTCAATCTAACACTACAATTGATATAATTTTGAATGTAATAATGCATATTATGTGTAGGAAATGTTTGGAGCTATTAATGAAGAACAATTTCCAATGGTAGACAACCTCAAGTAGATGAAGAATACAAGAAGGTTGTTGTTGAAAGGATTAATGAAGGGACTTTGGAAGTCTACATAAAGCACCATTGATGAGGTAAAGTCAGAAAGGGGTGTTGGCATCCATGACAGGTATAAAGAATTCATGCCTATGTAGCATGAGGTTTGAAGGGGATAGGGTAATAATCCCTTCTAAAATGTTTTATATCTTTATGATATGCATGTGAATTTAATGAATTGTTGCGTGCCATTAATATCCAAGAAGAGTAAGATTCATGAAAGAAGAACCTAAAGTACAGAGAGAGGAACCTCTGGTAGTCATTGAGGATAAATAAAATCCTTGCATGAAATTCATGCACATGATGTGTCATGGATGTATTAACTAATCATGAATGGTTATGAACAAAAGTGCTCATAAACAACACATTGGTTAATGCATTGCGAAAATGCATGTTTGTATGAGTGGGCATGTATAGGATTGCCAATTATGGAAGAAGGATCTTTCAATATTTTACCAGAGTTGAAAAATAGTAAAGAGAGAATTGGGTGGCCATGATTATTGGCACCCCAATGAAGAAAGAATGCTAGAATGCTAGAATGCATTCATATGAAATTTTATTTTCTTAAAATATATGCCGATTTAATATCATGATTAGCTCAAAGCAGGAAACATATTCCTGCTGAAGAATGAATGTGGATAGATAAGCCATGTGGTGAGAGGATTGGATGAGTCCCAACACACCGTGAAAAATTGTTTAATATCAAAAGTACAGAAATCTGAAAATCAATGCAAGAGTGCATTGGGTGTGAATGTGGCCATGGACATTGACGCATTGATTAAATTCATTTAATGTTTGAATACATCTGGAATAGCTTGGATGTTGAAATGATGCGTGTGTAAGGAATGATATTTCCTTTTCTTTATGTCATTGAATAAGATAATAGTAATTTAATTTTTAGTATGCACAATTATGAAATTGTTTGGAAGCCACAATAAGTATGCAATGAAAATATAATGTGCATGAGAACTAACGATTTATTTGGCCGTGTGAAGACAGAATTGCAGGAAGAAAGGTCTTGGATATGGAAGCAATATAAGTGCATAAGGAAGACCAATACTTGATGGCTGCAAAAGAGCCAAACTGTGATGAGAAGGAAATCTCATGCTTGTGAAATCTGGCTCCAATATGGAACATATCTGAAAATAGAAATGTGAGATTGGAAATATGTGGGTAGAAAATTTGAAAAAGCTTGTGAATTGGGTTCCAAGGTGGAACAAATATTAAAATGGGAATGTGAAATTTGAAATATGTGGGTAACATATTTGAACAGTTTGATTAAACTAATGATAACATCTCACAATTACTGTATGCATGTGACAAAGGTAAGATGACAAAATTTGTCCTGGAGGGACATATGATGGTTGTCAAGATGGAAAGCATTGAAAATGGCTACTGTTGTGACATGAGAACCCTGTGATTTTCCATGATCACCATAAAGAATATTGTTTTATGGTAACACGTGCCAGAGGGATGTATCGACAGAACAAGCCAGAGGGACACCTCGACTATAAGACTTGATGAAGTCTCTGAAAATCTTCTTATGTGAGAAATCCTTGGTAGGAAAGATGGACTGGCTAAAGGATTGTATAGCAGAGAAGGGGATGCTTGAGCCTGAGCCTAGAGAGTGAGTGACCACAAGGAAGAGGAGTCTTCGATAATTCTTGTAAATTGTTGATTGGGATCATGAGAAAAATTGGTATGTCAAGGAAAAAAATGATCTGAGTAAATAATATATCCATATGGATGTAGATCCATGAATTGCACATATAAGTGTTTTTCCGATACATGAATATTCCCCTTGAGTTTTGAACAACAATGAAATTTTTATGCAATAATTTGTGAATTAATGTTCTTGCTAATTGTAATTATTGTAGGCATGTGCTAAATACCAAGAGTTTGGAAAGGACTAGACCAAGAAGAGGAATTGCATTACTGAAACAACTAAAACAATGGAAGCATGGATGACATTGCTAAGATGCAAATAACACTAAGGATAATGTTCCTTTTAAGGGGGAGGGGATTGTAATACCCCTTTTTCTAAACCCTTGATTATATGTAATATTTCCATGCATGGTGTTGGTTGTGGAGCCTGATTATCTTCCTGATTCAAAGGTCTTTGTTTTTAGCCATGTTTATACCCCATGAATATTGTGCACCCCTCCACATGGGGGGGATTCCCCCCCCCTGTGGGGTCCAGCGGAAAACGCCCCCCCGAAGGAAAAATTTCCTTATAAATGTATATTGTAATTTCATAGTAAATCTTGACCATTCATTATAAGGTCACAGATATGACGATAGAAGTTATGTTAGGATTTTTTTCCCTAGAAGGAAACCCTCTTTTATGAGGGAATTGTATTGCCGCTGTGTATCATTGCGAATATTGTATTACGAGAGAGAATTTTGTGAGAGAAAGAAGAGAAAGTTTCAAGGAGTGTGCTGTAGGTTGTATCCCTTCATTTTGATGGATAATAAAAAGGAAGGACCTGTCAATTTATTTGGTGGACATAGCCCACATTGGGTGAACCACATATATTTGTGTCTCTATTCTATTGTGTATCTTCTGTGCCTTATTTACACATTTGTTTTATTTTATTGTTCCATGGTCCTGTTTTCTAACAACTGGTATTAGAGCGAAAGGTAAATCACATGAAAATATGGTTCTTAGTTCGAGTGGGAGCAATGACAGAATATGGAAATTTTAAAGTCGAGAAATTTAAAGGCCAAAAATACTAGTTATGGAAGATGCAAATGGAAGATTATTTATATCAGAAGGATCTATTGCCGCCATTGGGCAGAATAACAAAGAATCCAATGACCATGAAGGACGAAGAATGGAAGGTTCTTGATAGAAAGGAACTAGGAATGATATGGATGAGCTTGGAAGCGTCAGTGGCTTTCAATATTTTGAAAGAAAAGACAATGAAGGAGATGATGGACGCATTGGCTAAACTGTATGAAAAATCCTCAATGTCCAATAAGGTATTTTTAATGAAGAAATTATTTAATATGAAGATGTCAGAAGGTGGGTCTGTTGTAGATCATTTAAATGAATTTAATATAGTTACTAATCAACTAAGTTCTATAAAAGTGGACTTTGATGATGAGGTTAGGGCTCTTCTAATCTTGTGTTCATTTATAGAAAGATGGAATGGCTTGGTCATGGCTGTAAGTAACTATGTCTCTGGTTCAAACACTTTAAAATTTGATGATGTTGTTGGTGTTATACTTAGTGAGGAAATGCGATGGAAAAACACAGGTGAGACATCAAGTAATTCATTAAATATGGAGAACAAGGGAAGACAAAAGGATAGAGGAAAGGGATAAGGGAACCACATGAATTCTAGGAAGGGCATATCCAAATACAGACTGAGAAAGATAGAGTGTTGGAATTGTGGGAAGAAAGTTTTAGAGTTTAAGCTATTATTAGGTTTCTTTTCAATTCACTAGATAATCATAACATAGATAGGATCACTAAGAAATACATAATCACAAGAGACACATCATTTATCTTGTGAAACCCTCATGGGGGAGAAAACCCAACAAACAATTCCTTAATATAGATAGCTAATACAATGCCAAGAGAATAAACCAAACACTATATAAAGTCCTCTCCCAAGTATGCACCTCTCTCTCTCTTCCTTCTTCTCTAATTGCAGCTCCAAACTTGTGCTCTGATGAACACATGAGCGAATGAACAAATGAGGCGTTGGCCTCTCTTATTTATACAATCTGGTAGGTGCTGAACTGAGGTGTCTTTTCACTGGCAGGGACAACTTTTCATTATAGGTGGTTATAACCACTTTAATATATTCTGGGGGCTGAATTCTCATTTAGCATATTACAATTAGGGTTTGACCAATCCGCAAAAGGGGATTTGGTCATTTACAATGCCTGACATGATCAATCCACAAAAGGGGATTGATCTAATGAATAATACATCAATAATAAATAGAATACTCTTTGCAGTTACAATATTTCAACACTCCCCCTTAACAAGAAGGGTGTTCTACAACAACATCAGGAGAGAGAGGGCATCATCATCAACAACATCATGGAACACTGATTGACGTATATATAAATCATCGAAAGTTTTTCTCATCATCAATAGTAGCAACAACACAACACAAAGGCTGGAGCATCATCATCATCAACACTAGGTTGAGAGTCTTCAACACGAAGTTGGCATCACAACATGAAGCTGGCTACACAATATCATTAGCACAAAGCTAACATCACAATAAAAGAATGGAAACACAATATCATCAACATGGAGTTGGCATGACAATACAAGACTGGCAACAAAATATCATCAGCATGAAGCTGGCATCACAGTACGAGATTGACAACATCATCATAGCACGAAGCTGGCACACATCATCACATCATGAGGCTGACACATCATCACAACAAGAGGATGGCACATCATCAACACGAGGCTGGCATCATAGCACCAGGCTGGCACATCATCAACATGAGGCTGGCATCACAGCACTAGGTTGGCTCAAGGTGTTCACAACAAAACACATATTTGGCCTGGTGTTTTTCAGATACATCAACGATCCAATGATCTATCTATATAGTGTAGCATCAATAAATTATGACGAAGAGTCCAGTAGCTTCAACTTTTTTTCAATGGGTGTATTCATGGACTTGCACTCCAACATATCAAATCTTTTCAGTATTTCAACTGCATACTTCCCTTGGTTAAGGAAGATCCTCTCCGAGATTTTCCATACCTCAAGACCTAAGAAATAGTGCATTAGGCCAAGGTCTTTCATCTCAAATTCTACAGCGAGCTTCTTCTTACATTCACTGATGATATTTTCTTCTCCAGTTAAGAATAATCATCCACATACAACAAAAATATAACATGCTCATCATTCATAACCTTGAAGTAAAGGTTAGAATATGCTTTACTCTTGGTAAAGCCCAAGCTTGTCAGAAAACTATCAATCCTTCCATACCAAGCTCTAGGAGCTTGCTTCAATCTATACAAAGCCTTCTTCAATTTGCACACATGAGTCTTATTGTCTTCAACTTCAAATCCTTGAGGTTGTTCTATATACACTTCTTCTTCAATGACACCATTCAAGAAGGCAGTTTTCATGTCCATATGGTGTAACTTCCACTTCATCTTAGATGCAAGGGTTATGATGGTTCTGATTGAAGTGTATCTGGCTACATGAGCCAATGTCTCTTCATAGTCAATGCCTTCCTTTTGGGAAAAGCCACGAGCAAGGAACCTTGCTTTATATTTCTCAATACTTCCATCAACAACATGTTTTATTTTGAAGAGCCATTTGTAAGATACCACATCCTTTCTCTTCGGTCTGGGAACCATTTCCCATACATCATTCTTTATAATGGATTGGTATTCTTCTATCATGGCATCTTCCCATTTTTTCTTCTGAATGGCTTATTCAAAGAAGGCAGGTTCCTTCTCTAAGAGATCACACATCAAAGCCATATAACTGGAGAATGGCTTTGGTTTCTTTACTTGTCTCATGGTTCCTTCCCGAACACTGTACTTCTCTCCATCTTGAATAAGTTCCCTTGCCAAGGCTAGCTTTCTCTTGTGGGAGATCGTCATCTGGGGAGGTTCTTGAGACTCTACTATGTCATGATCTTCTATAATCTCCTCATCAGGGGGAGCTATGACTTCCCTCATTGGTTATGCAACTCTGGGATCTACAAGTTCCTCTTCATATACTTCTTCAAGCTGACATATTCTTGATTTATTGAGTGCTGCATATTCATCAAAGGTTACATCCATTCTGATCTCAATATGATGGTAACCTGGTATATAAACTCTAAAGGCCTTGGAGACCTCATAATATCCAAAAAATATTCCCTTCTTTCCTGAAGGGTCCATCTTGGTTCTCTTCTCTTTTGGAATATGTACAAATACTGGGCATCCAAATATTTTGAGATGGATTACTTCTCTCTTCTTTCTGGAGAACATTTCTTGAGGGGTCTTGAACCCAAGTGCACTATGGGACAATCTGTTTTGTACATATACTGTTGTTTTTCTTCTTCCCATAAGAACATTGGAAGATCTTGATCATGGATCATGGTCTTCACTACTTCTATTATAGTTCCGTTCTTTCTTTTTGCTACACCATTTTTTTGAGGATTGTAGGGAGTGGTGAGCTCCCTCTTGATCCTGACATCTTTGCAAAAGTTTTCAAACTCTTTTGAGGTGTATTCTCCTCCATTATTTGACCCGAGTGTCTTGATCTTTCTTTCAAAAATATTCTCTATCAAGGCTTTGAATTCCTTGAATTTACTGAACACTTCATCCTTTGATTTCAAAAAGTAAACCCATGTTTTACAAGAATAGTCATCAATAAAAGATACATAGTATACATAACTACTGATGGAGGATGATGGCATTGAGCCACACACATCTGAGTGAATGAGTTCTAGGACTCCTTCTGCTTTACTATCTCTCTTCGAAAAATGGTTCTTGATGTTCTTCCCTTGTGCACATCCATTTCACACACCTTCATGGTCAACCTTGAGTTCTGGTAGACCTGTGACTGCCTTGCTTACATAAGGTAATGAATTGTAGTTGATGTGGGCTAATCTTCCATGCCAAAGTTCACATGGATTCTCAATGGAGTGGGTCATGGCTGCTTCTGAGTGACCCTTTAGCTTATACAAGCCACCTTCTTCTTTTCCAATAGCAATTGCTTCTTCCATGGTTTTTCCTTTGGCCCACACAAGAACTTCTCCATCTATAAAAGCAACTCCAAAGCCTTTATTTTCTAAATCTGACATGGAGAGTACATTCTTTGTCAAACCTGGTACATATAGTACGTCTTTCATCTTGATTGGAGTCCCATAATTAAGCTTGTAATTTGATTCTCCTATCCTTTGATAGGGTATTGATAATCATCTCCCAGTGTAACTTTATGAGAAAACTTATTTTCTGAAAGGAATGAGATAATTTCTCTTTGACCTGTCATGTGCTTGGAAGCACCACTATGAATGAGCCACGTGTCCTCACCAGATGATACTGATCCCGAGAGGGAAGAGATTAAGACATAGTCTTCAATTCGTTCTTTTATCATCTTTGTGGGTGGCTCTTCATCTTCAACTGTATGGGCATGATACCTCTTGGTTTTCTTCTTGTATTCTTCTTGTCTAGATGGACAATGTTTCACAATATGTCCCATCTTGTCACAATGGTAACATTGGTAGGATGATAAATCTTTTCCTTTTCTTTGTCCTTTCTGAAACTTCTGGAATCTCCTTGGTTGAGATTCTTTATGTATGAATTTGTTTTGGGGGTGAGACTCTTTATGAGTTTCTTTATGGAAGTAAGACTTATTTCTTCCTCCTTTAGTGTGAGTAGCCAGGGCTTGATCTTCATCTCTTGATAGAAAAACTTCTTGGTTAGCTACTCTTGATTCTTCTTGAATACATTCTTCCCAAAGACTGTCAAATTGTAGTTTCTCCTTTCTCGCACAAATAGTTTGGATGAATTCATCCCAAGGTCTTGTGAGACCATTAAGAGCTGTCATTATGAGTTCGTCTTCATTTATAGTATCTCCAATTGCTTAAATCTGTTCTTTGAATTGTTATATTCTGGAGAAATATTCCTGGACTGTTTCTCCTTTCTGCATCCTTGTATTCTTGAGTTGAGTTCTTAGATTCATCTTTCGATTTATGCTCTTCCCTTCATATAATCTAGTTAGGGTATCAAAAATTTCTTTTGGAGTCTTCTTTGAAGACACTTGAGGAATCAAGTGATCTTTGATAGAATCTGCAATGATTCTTTTGGCCCTAATTGTGTCCTTTTGGTGTTTTTCATTAGCTGCAACATCGACGGGTTCTGGTACATCTTCTTTAATGAATCTTTCTAGGTCATTCTCTTCAAGAATGAGTCCAATCATATACTTCTAGGCACAAAAGTTTTCCATACCTTCTATCTTGTCAACAAACTTAGTGCTTCCAGACATCTTTTACCCGGAGCTAGGAAAATGGATAAAATATTGTAACGACCCTAAATTGATAAATGATTAAGATTATCAAGCAAGAGTTAATTAAAGAATAATTGGGGATTAACTAAGTAATAATAATCCGACTGAAGATCACATTTAATGACCTGTGACATAAATTTAAGAGATCAAAAAGAAAAGATATAATAAGAGTTGCGTATGCCCAGGGAGTGGCGTATGCAGAGCGGGATAGCTCAGAAATCCCAAGACGATAAAAATATTAAAGGGGGACGCAAGACAGAGGAAGGGGGGGAGGTGGTGGAGTAATTGTGTGAGTTGGCAGGGAGGAAGAAGGGATGGGAAGAGGGGGATGTGTGCACCATTCGGTGGGGATGGATGCTGCAGACTGTATTGCTGAGCCAATTGTATTGGCCGAGAGCCATTACATTGTGCCGTGAGCAGAATTTCTATGCACTGTGGTATTTGCTGTGCACGGTGGTATTGGCTATGAGCCTGTTGTATTCTCTATGGACTGTTGGCTTGCTGGGAGCAAGGAACAGAGTGTTCTGGACTGTGGATTTTGATTAGGGGAGGCACCAAGTTGCCGAAGGTTTTGGGCACGGAGGGCCAGGATATCCGTAGATATCCTGGAGCTAGGTAGTTTTCCTAGTTGGTAGGGAGGACAGTAGTTTTGGGAAGTTATTTGCTTGTTTGTGGCAGGGTTGATCTATGTAGCAGCAGACAGCAGGAAAGCAACAACAATTAGCATCAGAACCAGGTACTTTGTTAAGTTATGTATTTATTTCTTTCTGTCATGAAATCAATGTTAATTGATAAATCTAAGTTATTCAAGTTGCTGTTATGAGAATCAATATTATGCTAAGAAGATATTGTTTCAGTTTACCAAATAAATCATTTATGAATCTTAATGATGTTTAGAAGTATATGGGCATTACATATGGTATCAAACCGTCTTAGTTCGAAATCTGGGGCCTAAGGGCCGAAACCAGGGTAATGATGTTAGTGAAGTTTTGGGTAGAATAGACACCTGAAACCGATGAAAATGTCGAGGGAAGATTCTCTGGAAGGCTTGAAACTGGTAAGATTCAATAATTACGCGAACCATACTAAATAAAATGCAAAAGACATTTGATGGACCTTGAAAAGGCCTACTTCACCTCGAACTTACCTAAATGAGGAACTGTCGATGCGCAGTCGAAAAAAGGAAATTTAGCAGGCTTGTACCGCACAGGAATAGTGTGAACTATTTTCCTATATTAAGCCTCAATGATTGTAATAATGTGAAAATTTCAAGAACCATAGACCCATATAAAATTTCAAACGTGCCAAAGAGAGAAATTTTTACATTACGTAATGTTTCATGCAAATTAATCATTATCTCAAAGAAGAGCTGTCTATTACACAGGAGAACGGATCTGCGCCGTCAGATCTCGGACGAAATTCCATCAGCCGTTAGATCTAGACAAGTTGTGCAGAGTTTAAGCCCTAGTGTGCACAGGAGGATTCATTGGGAAATCTGAGTCATCGGGGTTTTGAGAAGTTAGAAAATCGAGACCTTGTGGTTCTCGAAATCCCGAGGATGGATCCTTGCCGTTGATCTCGGCAGGACACGTGTCAGCGTTCTGGGAGGCATCAGGATTTTACCATCAGAGATTTTAGAAGTGTAGAACTGTTGCAACAGGAAATCGCGATTCACGATTTTTCGATAGGATCGGAGCCGTCCAAACAGTGTGACGCGTGTCAGAAGAACCCAAAGAGTCACGAATCGGGGTTTTCGGAGACGGGAGACTTGTGCAGGTCGAAATCGCGATCCGCGATTCCCCGACGAGATCTAAGCCGTCCGTTCACACGGGACAGGTGTTAGGGATCAGAAAAAAGTCGCAGATTGGGAAATCGGGAATCCCGGGGACATGATGTTTAGGCACTTTGAATTCGCGATCTGCAAAACCTCGATGAGTGGGGGCCAGTTGTCGTCACGACAGAGAAGGAGGACATAGGCCTAGTGGAGGCCAGCTGTCAGCCAACCGGAGTTCGGGATATCAAGGTTTTTGAGGACATGGAAAGCTCGCAACAGGAAATCGCGATCCGCGATTTCTCGACAAGATCAACACCGTCCATTAGCGAGGATGCGTGGCGAGAGATCCCAGAAAGTCGGAGTTTGGCATATCAGAGTTTCCAGAGTCGTGAAACACTTTCACAATGGAATTGCGATTCACGATTTCCCGATACAATCAAGGCCGCCCATCTGAGGGACAGGTGGCAACCATCAAGAACCATCGACGGTTGGCCCCATCGACATATCGAGAATCGGCGTATCGGGGATTTCAAGGACACGAAACCCTTACATTACGAAACCGCGATATGAGAATTCTCGACACCATCATAGCCGTTGATCCAAGGGATGCGTGTTCGAGGATCTAAAGGAGTCGGGATTTCGGCATTTCGGGTTTCCCGCATATGAAGGAATCACGACCGGAGAAGTCGCGAAATCCCAAAACGCGTCGGGTCCCACAACCATAGCATTTAAGTGAGGACAGGTGTTGGAGGGTCCAACCTCGATGGGAGTTAACGACAGGTGGCATCAGAGATCGGGGGATCGAGAATCCTAAGGACGTGCGCTCGTTGACATCGCAAATGACGAAACCCCAAATCCCGATAGGGCGATACAAGGCCACGGTCACGGAGGTAGGTCATATGGACCAAGCGCATAGCGAAGGGGCTAATGAAGAAAAGAACCCATAGGGAAAGTTAAGCACAAAGTCCCGATAGGAAAATAAGTGGCCACGGTCTTGTGAACACGGTCATATAGACCAAGGTATAGTCAGTAAGGGGCTAACTCTTAGAAATTGAGCCCATCGCGAATAAGGAATTAGAGAGGTAAGGGGATCGTGACAACGAAAAGTCCGAAACCCCGAACTCCGATATAGAGTCGGAAATAAGCCACGGTAGGCGTAGGGGCCGTGACGAAGGAAGATAAGGCTGTGGATTGGGGCATTCGACAGTGAATCCCGAGGGGATTTGAAGGGACACTTCGGCTCAGACGAAGGGAGCTTGAGGAAACCAGACAAGCACATGGAACCCAGGCGTGCCCGAATTCTTGGGTACTCGTTTAGTCGTTTTATTTTTATTTATTTATTGAAAATTGTGAGAA
>ML805912.1:92520-103802 GCA_009831015.1 Picea engelmannii
CATGATTATGCTATGATTTTGGTACTAACACTGCCCAAAACCGAATAAACGATGACAAAACCTCCAGCAACACGGTGCCCCTGTGTGTTCCATTATAGGGTGTTGACCCTGGTTCTGTTAGGAGGGGTGGAGGATTTTCCCACTGTGTATCCTCCATTATAGGGTGCTGACCCTGGTTCTGTTAGGAGGGGTGGAGGTGTTTCCCACTGTGTATCCTCCGAAACCTAAAGTCTTGGGAGGACGATGCTGGTTCACGCTCCCCAGACGTGTGATGAGGACTGTTAGTTGCCTGCTAGGGAATCTTGGTCGAGATAGTGACACTTCCACTTACGGGTTCTATTTGGAGTTAGGCCAATATAGTTGGCGCTCCAAGATATGTTAGCAGAGGACGGATAGGATGTGAGACGGAAGTAGGTTATGAAGGAAGGATGAGTAGAATAGTTGAGACATATGGAGATCTATCTTGTGGTGGAATGTGATGCCGTCCCTTCAAAAAAAAAAGAGAGAATGTGTATATATGAATATTCATTATTGTGTAACTAAACCACAGTTGTTTAAAATAAATTACTGAACTGGACAATTGTATAAAATATTTCTCACACAGATAAATGATTGTTGTCTTTTATAAAAGACTAGCCTTGCTGACTGGATTGAATGCATACGTAAATTATTAAAGAATGACAGTTTGATTATTAGTACATGCACGAGGTTTGCATGTACTAGCTACACATGCATTCCTTGTACATATACATTAGTATGTATCGACTTCTTGATTTAATTACCGATATTGTCAGTTACTTGCTGTGAACATATGAACCATGCTCTTCTCCCTTGTACCATCCAACACCTTAACTTCGGGTTGAAGTTTCTTGAAGGGTGGGTGTATGTAACGACCCTAAATTGATAAATGATTAAGATTATTAAGCAGGAGTTAATTAAAGAATAATTGAGGATTAACTAAGTAATAATAATCCGACTGAAGATCACATTTAATGACCTGTGACATAAATTTAAGAGATAAAAAAGAAAAGATATAATAAGAGTTGCATATGCCCAGGGGGTGGCGTATGCAGAGCGGGATAGCTCAGAAATCCCGAGACGATAAAAATATTAAAGGGGGACGCAAGACAGAGGATGGGGGGGAGGTGGTGGAGTAATTGTGTGAGTCGGCAGGGAGGAAGAAGGGACAGGAAGAGGGGGATGTGCGCACCATTCGACAGGGATGGATGCTGTAGACTGTATTGCTGAGCCAGTTGTATTGGCCGAGAGCCATTACATTGTGCCGTGAGCAGAATTTATATGCATTGTGGTATTTGCTGTGCACGGTGGTATTGGCTGTGAGCCTGTTGTATTCTCTGTGGATTGCTGGCTTGCTGGGAGCAAGGAACAGAGTGTTCTGGACTATGGCTTTTGATCAGGGGAGGCACCGAGTTGCCGGAGGTTTTGGGCATAGAGGGCCAGGATATCCGTAGATATCCTGGAGCTAGGTAGTTTTCCTAGTTGGCAGGGAGGACAGTAGTTTTGGGCAGTTATTTGCTTGTTTGTGGCAGGGTTGATCTGTGTAGCAGCAGGCAACAGGAAAGCAACAACAATTAGCATCAGAACCAGGTACTTTGTTAAGTTATGTATTTATTTCTTTCTGTCATGAAATCAGTATTAATTGATAAATCTAAGTTATTCAAGTTGCTATTATGAGAATCACTATTATGCTAAGAAGATATTGTTTCAGTTTACCAAATAAATCGTTTATGAATCTTAATGATGTTTAGAAGTATATGGGCATTACAAAAATGAAAATGCTCAGTATTGAATTCTGAACTTACCAGGAGGTGCACTTGGCTGAGGCGAGTAGCTTGGTGTGGTTAGATTTCAGAAAATCCAAAATTTTCCCCTTCAAACTTGACCAACATATTTCTGCACTGGTGCTTCTGGTTTTTTGGTACTTCTGGTTTCCTGGTACTTCTGGTTTTCTGGTACTGGTGAAAACTAGGGTTTCACTTTCTGGGAGTTCTATTCACTGAAAAGGTGCGCTGAAGGTGACAAAGAGTTTCTTGGGCTAGGGCACACTTTTCTAGATGACTTTTGGGATGTAATTCTTCTTCAATAAAAAGCCCTAATTTTCATGTACGACAACAGTGACATTTTTCTTCTTCTTGTGAAAGATGCTCTCTTCAGCTTAGCTTTGATACCATGTTAGAGTTTAAGATATTTTTAGGTTTATTGTCAATTCAATAGATAACCATAGCATAGATAGGATCACTGAGAAATACACAATCACAAGAGACACATCATTTATCCTAGGAAACCCTCATGGGGGAGAAAACCCCCAAAAAACTTCCTTAATATAGATAGCCAATACAATGCCAAGAGAATAAACCAAACACTATAGCGATTCCTCTCCCAAGTATGCGCCTCTCTCTCTCTCTCTCTCTCTCTCTCTTCCTTCTCCAACTGCAACTCCAAACTTGCACTCTAATGAACAAGTGAGTGAATAAACAAATGAGGCGCCGACCTCTCTTATTTATACAATCTGACAGGTGTTGAACTGAGGTGTCTTTTCACTAGCAGGGCCGACTTCTCATTCTGGGTGGTTATAACCACTTTAATATATTCTAGGGGCTCACTTCTCATTTAGCATATTACAATTAGGGTTTGACCAATCCAAAAAATGAGATTTGGTCATTTACAATGCCCGACATGATCAATCCACAAAAGGGGATTGATATAATGAATAATACATCAATAATAAATAGAATACTCTTTGTAGTTACAATATTTCAACATTTACTAATCAATTACTAAACCCTCAACGTCCAATACAATATTTTTAATGAAGCAATTATTTAATATGAAGATGTCACAAGGTGGGTCTGTTGCAGATCATTTAAATGAATTTAATATAGTTACTAATTAGCTAAATTTTGTAAAAATGGACTTTGATGATGAGGTTAGGGCTCTTCTAATCTTGTGCTCATTTCTATAAAGCTGGAATGGCTTGGTCATGGCTGTAAGTAACTCTGTCTCTGGTTCAAACACTTTAAAATTTGATGATGTTGTTGGTGTTATCCTTAGCGAGGAAATGCAATGGAAAAGCACATGTGAGACATCAGGTAATGCGTTAAACATGGAGAATAGGGCAAGACAAAATGATAGAGGAAAAGGATAAGGGAACCACGAGAATTATAGGAAGGGAATATCCAAATACAGACTGAGAAATATAGAGAGTTGGAATTGTGGGAAGAAAGGACATCTCAAGAAAGATTGCAGAGCTCCAAAGAAATAAAGAGATTGACAACATAAGAAAAAATAGGAAGCAAATGTAATAGATGATGTGTTCCAATATGCTTTGATTCTTTCAGTAGATAATATTTTTGAGTCTTGGGTAGTAGATTTAGGGGCTTCATTTCATGCCACACCCCATAGGAAACATTTTCTAGATTATGTTCAAGGTGATTTTGGACAGGTTCATTTGGGTAATGATGCACCATGCAAAATTGTTGGAATGAGAAAGGTAAAAATAAAGCAAAAGAATGGAAACCAGTGGTTGTTGAAAGAGATAAGACATGTTCCAGATCTAAGGAAAAATCTAATTTCAATAGGGAGGTTGAGAAGTGAATGTTGTATATCGATATTTACAAATAAGGCATAGAATGTCACCAAAGGACCACTAGTGATAACAAAAGGAGAGAATGCAGGTACATTGTATTTATGTACTAGTAATAATTATTATTCTATCTTTTTATCTTTTACAATAGTGGATACAACACTGTGGCATCATAGTCTTGGACCCATGAGTGAGAAGGTGATGTAGATACTTCACAAAATAAATCTTTTGCGAGATCTTAAACAAATTGATTTGGATTTGTGTGAGCATTGTGTTTATGGAAAACATAAGAGAGTTAGTTTTCTCCAATTCGAAAAAGAAAAGAAGAGTGAAATGTTAGAGCTTGTGCATACAGATGTATGGGGACAAACTCAAGTATAATCTCTTGGCGGCTCTTGTTATTATGTTACTTTTATTGATGATGCAACTAGAAAAACTTGGGTTTATTACATTCGACAAAAATCTGATGTTTTTGATACTTTTAAGAAATGGAAATCTTTGGTTGAGAATGAGAGAGGAAAAAGGTTGAAGTGTCTTAGATCAGAAAATGGAGGTGAATATTGCAGCAGGGATTTTGATGATTACTGTTCATACCATGAGATTCATAGGAAGACGATAGTTCTAGGATCACCACAAGAAAATGGTGTGGGAAAGGATGAACAAGACAATCGTGAAGCGTGTGTTATCACTCTGTAATTTCTAAGGATGAGAAAGAAATGGCCAAAGGTAACTATTTCAACCAACTTTGGATTGTATTCTGACCTATACAACTCAAGAGAGCTCTGTCACAACTGAAAAATACTCAAAAGATTAGGCAATTATCTCACAAAGGTCAAATTCTGGTATAAGGTGGGTTTTTTTTTGGTTTTTAAAAGGATTGTAGGACAGACATGAGAGAAAATACCATTGCGCAATGGAGTCAAGTGCCAATGATTAATGATAGTGAGTCAATAACATATGGGTACTCTCTGAGAACAAAGGCAAAGTAGGCACTGTTTTTCAACAAATAATCTGTAGATGACAACAAAAAAGAGAACAATATAGTCCATCACGGTGAGAGCAATTAAGAATTCTCAATGTAACTTTTAGAAGGAAAACATAGAAGATATAAATCACCCTAGATAGAGCACCGAATACATATGAATTATGAACCAACAATCCTTTAAACATAAAAAGTATTTATTGCATGAATGGAGGATCAAAGATGAATTCCAAACATATACTCTCAGTGAAATACTAGAAGAAACAAACATTAATGGAAATGTGGATTACAGAGAAAGACATGCTTAGAACATCACCGTGATGAATATCTGCTTGAGGAGAGTACTGGGTTCTGTATTAATTCAAAAAAAAATGTTTATGAAAATGATACAACTCAAATAGCCATCTCTAGAAACAAGTCCCACACATAGTACTTCAAAATGAGAAGTATTTATAACCATAGATGATTTTAGGGGCTAAATTTCTCAAATGGGCTAATTTTCCATGGGTTTCTCCAAAAAACGATTCGTCAATTTCCAATTTTTTTTTTTAAACAATTTGCCCAAATTCCACATAATAAAATTATTTTACCTTAAAAATCGCCAAAATTTTATAGAAATTATAGAAAATCCTTAGAAATTTGAATATTTTTACAAAACTATCGCCAAACATTTTACATTTTGCATATTAAGGACTCGTAAGATTAGTCCATGTTTCTACATTTTAATATAAATTTCCATCCTTAAAATTATCTGCGTTTATAAATTTATTTACAAATATCCTGTCATAAATGAGCAAGATATATCTAATCTAACTGTATCTCTAATCACAAAAATAAAGGAATGATTCAGATCCGTTCAAACTTCTGGCACTATTTTGATGGAGGTTGTTGGTGATTGACTGTTGATCTTCAGCTGCTAAGTGTCTTTATTCCACTAACATCTGGAATGAGGTTGAAACTACCTCCACAAAATTTGTCCATTGTCCTCTCCTCTTTTCCATCTGTCCCTTTTGAATCTTGATTTATTCGCCTCCCCAAATTCTGAAAAATAGGGTCCAAGGAAGTCTTTAATTCTACCACTTTGAGATATCTGTATAAAATATGGGGGAGGTTTTTTTATATCAGCTTGTTCTGAGAAAAAACCTCTCTCGGTTTTTTGAAATTCATCTCCAGCTGTCTAGGATCTATGCTTGAAAAATATATCTCAAACAAGAAAATCCAGAATCCTGAAAAATAAGGCTCAAATATGTTCTCGATTATCCCAATTTGTAACAACTATGAGAAATATGGGAGAGGTTATTGTTATTTGGCCCGTTCTGAGAAAAAACCTCTTTTGGTTTCTCAAAATTCCTCCTGGTTTGCTCGGAAGTCACCTCGAAAAATGACTGGTCGAAATGGACAAAAAAGGGTTCTTGAATTGGGGGAAAGTGGTTTTCAGAGAGGGAAAGGTGGATTTCATAGGGGGGGGGTAGGGTGGTAAGTGGTATTAGGAGGGGGGTGGGGGTCCGAAATGACAGGAGAGTAACAAGTGGCGAGAGTAAAACCACGTTTCAGACCCCCCCTCTAGTATGCCTGTTGATTTTATTTGTTATTGGGGTGTGCGTGTATGAAGTACGGGAGGGGAGTTTATAAACTTAGGATATAGCTTTTATGTTTTAATATTTTTATTTTCGTTTTGTTATATATATATTTTTTTATTATTTGTTTTAATTTATTATTTGTTGTTTTATTCATAACGTTTCGTTTTTATTGTTTTATTTATAATGTTTCTTTTTTATTGTTTTCAATTGTTAAGTTATTAATATTTATTATATGGTTTTTTTAATTTTTAAAACATTTTTATCATTATTATTATTATTTATGAATGCTACCTTAGTTTTAAAACATTTATTATTTATTATTTTTATTATTATTATCATTTTAGTTTTTATTATTATTTATGAATGCTACCTTATTACATACTATTAACTACATACAATTTAATGCTATCATTTTTTTTTTTTGTAAGTTAGAGAGATGTATTAAATCCTTCTTGTGTCAAAAGATTACAACTCTCAGGGTGAACTGTGAGATAGTGGCATCATCGCCTAGATGGGAAAGTAATGCTGCCACTTGTTCAAATAGTTCATAGTTTTTAAAACAGTTCATAGTTGCAGTAAAAGAGGAAAAATTGTCCTATAACATAATGCTGTTCTACGACTAGAAATTAAGGTGCCTCGCAGGGCTAGGACTAAGAGAAGTAATCCATCCAAAGACATAAAAAAACCAAGAAAACCTAAGAATGCCATTTTCATTTAGATATTGGGCTTGGCTTCCATTCTTTCTAAGGATCATGCACAATATCCGTGGTTGAAGTCCCTGTGTCTAGAGTGTTGTGAAGGAGAGCGCATAGGAGAGTCTCCAAGCGCTCCTCACGACGCTCCCGGAGTTCGTCTCTGCTCAATAGATCCGCCATGTCGCTCCTGACTTCGAAGAACGAGATATGGATGTTGTCCAAAGAATTTTGCAACGTCATAAGCCCATCACATCGAGCGCAATAAGGATGTGGTCGAGGAGAAAGAGGGGGCAGAAGAGGAGGTGAAGGTGGTGGTGGAGCTGCAAAAGAAGTGTGTGGGGAGGCAAAATAAGTGTGGGGGGAGGTGGAATAAGAGTGGGGGGAGGCGAAAGAAGTGGGGGGTGGTCGGGCTAGGGAGAAAGAACGAAGAAGGCAGGTGGGAGGGAGGTTGGTGTATGGGCATCGCTTTCGGGCTGAGCTCAGGTGCAAAGCTGAGTGGATTTCCCATGCTATCAAACCACTCCACTCTGCATGCCCATAGGGAGGACAGAGGAGGGAGATCCAATGTATAGGTATGGCCCGTAGTATGAGGCAAGTCCTGAGTGTTTTTCCGTCCTCACCCCCGTGAGCTATACCATGCAACCCCTCTCTTTGATTTTCCCCTTTGCCTTGGCATCAAGAAGAAACACAGGAGAGGGGGGATGGAAATGAAATTAAGGAGAGTGGAAATGAATTAGAGCTGAAGAAAACAAAGGTTAAAGATGTGAGGAGATAGGGACGAGGTGTGAGGATGAGCGGAAGAGCTAACTGACGTGAAATAAAGACAATGGATCTAGAGCTTGTGATGGGACTGGCTGGGAGGATCATCTGCATCCTGGAGCGCCATCGCCATAATGAGGTATGTGCGAGGGCGATAATGGGGGTACACTTCCCTGAGACTTGAATGCATGGAGTTAAATGCAAGCATTGGAGGAAAGGAGTGTGGTGTGCAGTGGTGAGACGTGGTGTTGAATGAGGCCATGTGTCCTCCTGCCCATTGAAGGATGTGATGTGCTCGATGACACCCCATCCGAGGGATGATATTAAATTATTTAATTAACATTACATTATTTAATTAATAACTTTAACCTGTATACTAACTATGGAAAATTATCATTATTTACACTATCCTAAGTACTAACCTAATCACACTAACCTAATTACTAATTATTTAAATTATTAATTTAATTAGTTATTAAACTAATCAATATTTTATTTAATTACCTATCATAGGTTATCTAACTTTGTTTTATTCAGGGAAGATTGGCAGGAGAACAATGAGGTGAATGAGATGAATGGATAGGGGAGTGAGAGGTGCAGTAGTGAATGAAGGATTGAGAAAAATGGATGGAGGGGAAAATTCATCCAAGGAAACCAGTCAATCCAAGATCTTTTGTCACGAGAACAACAACAGATAGAAACTGAATAATCAGATTTCCTATAATTTATAGGACCCTAACATAGGCTCCAATGGGGGATGGAAGCTCCCTAGGAGGTGTCAAGAACCATAGATCTCTGAATATGTAGACCAATGCCTTATCCATTGGGATAATCCAAAAAATTTATTCTGCAACCTGTGACCAATCCTTCATCTGAAGGCTGAAACCAAATGCAAACTGCAAATTGAAATTTGAAATGCACACTAATCTAGAAACTGTACTGTAATCTGAAACTGAGACTGAAAAAATGCTTGAAAAAATGCTCTGGGAACTGAGCTTATTTCACACTACTACCTACCCTACACTGCTAAAAATCATGCTGAATCAAATAATACAAAAATGCCAATGAAGCTAGTCAAGTAGTTACTGAAACAAGTGGATTGCTTGACTTCTTGTTAGCACAATCAAAAGGACATCTTGACTTTTTGTCCACAAAATCAAAGCTGTAATGTGTAATGGAAACTGCTGATGGACCTGATCTTTTAATGAAAACATGGTTGAATACTTGAGCTGAAAAGAACCTCCATGTAGTTTGCTATAGGGTCAATAAAGACGCAATTAATTACTTTGTCTTTTAGGCCTTCAATGACCAGTTGATCATGGATGATTTCATCATCAGTTGTATCCTCAAATTCAAACTTTGATTCTAACTCTACAATTTCAGTCTTGTAATTGAAAACACACTTCTCATCAATATGCAAATCAAAAGTTAATACAATCTCCTCTTGTTTTGAAGAAGGAAGATTTCCCAAGAATTGTTTAGGATCTTGGAAATTATATGACTGAATTTGAGAATCCAAAAGTTCAATATTCTTCTCAAATATTTCAACAACTAACTCAAGAAAACAAATTTTACCCTTAGGAGAAAATTTGCTTGATTTCAAACAATGAAACAAGGCTGTTGACAAATTTTCATCAATTGGAAACTCTGCTAAATTATCCCTGGATTCCTTTAAAACTTCACAAGATAAAGGATTTGCCACATACCCATTCATCTTGGTTTGCAAGAAATATGATCAACATGTATTGGAGTTGCCATGAATGCTCTAAGATCCAGATTCTTTGATAATGGAGTCACCTTGAAAACTTTGAAGCTATGGATACTTAAACTTGGATTAGCTAGGTGAAATAGTCATCCTTTTTGTGTGTTTGAGTACTGTTCACCACCAACACTCAAATCTGAAACTTGATAATCTTTTCTGGAGAAACTGGAACTTTTCTTTCCCCAGTATGGTCGCCAAAATGTTAGCACTCTATAATTTATAAGGCTGAGAAAGAAATGGAAATAGATAACTATTTTAACCAGCTTTGGATTGTATTCTAACCTATACAACCTGAGAGAGCTCTCTCACAACTGACAAATAATCAAAAGATTAGGCAATTAGCTCACAGAGGTCAGATTTTGGTATAAGATGGGTTTTGTTTGGTGTTTAAAAGGCTTGTAGGACAGGCATGAGAGACAATACCATTGGGAAATGGAGTCAAGTGCTGAGGATTAATGATAGTGAGTCAATAACAGGTGGGTACTCTTTGAAAACAAAGGCAAAGTAGGCACTGTTTTTCAACAAATAATGTTTAGATGACAACAAAAAAGAGAACAAGACAGTTCATCACATTGAGAGCAATTAAGAATTCTCAATGTAAATTTTAGAAGGAAAACATAGAAGATATAGATCACCCTGGACAGAGCACCGAATACAAATGATTTCTGAACCAATAATCCTTTAAACATAATAAGTATTTACTGCATGAATGGAGCATCAAAGATGAATTCCAAACATATACTCTCAGTGAAATACTGGAAGAAACAAACATTAATGGAAATGTGGATTACAAAGAAAGACATGCTTAGAACATCACCATGATGAATCTCTACTTGAGGAGAGTACTGGGATTTGTATTAATTCAAAAAAAATGTTTAGGAAAATGATACAGTCCAAAGAGCCATCTCTGGCAGCAAGTCCCACACATAATACTTTGAAATGAGACGTATTTATAACCATAGATGATTTTAGGGGCTAAATTTCGGCAATGGGCTAATTTTCCATGGTTTTTCCCAAAAAACGATTTGCCAATTTCCATTTTTTTTAAAAATGGTTCGCCCAAATTCCACATAATACAATTATTTTACCTTAAAAATCGCCAAAATTTTATAGAAATTATAGAAAATCCTTAGAATTTGAATATTTTTACAAAACTATCGCCAAACATTTTACTTTTTACATATTAAGGACTCATAAGATTAGTCCATGTTTCTACATTTTAATTTAAATTTCCATCCTTAAAATTATCCGTGTTTATAACTTTATTTACAAATATCATGTCATAAATGAGCAAGATATATCTAATCTAATTGTATCTCTAATCACAAAAATAAATGAATGATTCCGATTTGTTTGGACTTCTAGCACTGTTTTGATGGAGGTTGTTGGTGATTGAATGCTGATCTTCAGTTGCTAAGTACATTCATGCCACTGACACATGGAATGAGGTTGAAACTACATCCACAAAATTTGTTTACTGTCCTCTCATCTTTGCCATCTGTCCCTTTTGATTTATTCGCCTCCTGAAATTATGAAAAATAGGATCCAAGTAAGTCTTCGATTTTCCCACTCTGAGATAGTTATGTAAAATCTGGGGGAGAGTTTTGTAGATAAGCTTGTTATGAGCAAAAACCTCTCTCGTTTTTTTGAAATTCATCTTCAACTGTCTGGGATCTAGGTTTGAAAAAGATGTCTCAAACAAGAAAATTTTGAATCCCGAAAAATAGGGCTCAAAGATGCTCTCTATCCTCCCAATATGTAATATCTATGAAAAATATGGGAGAGGTTATTGTTATTTGGCCCGTTCTGAGAAAAATATGTCTTTTGGTTTCTCAAAATTCCTCCTTTTTTGCCTGGAAATCACATGGAAAAATGACTGGTCGAAATGGGAAAAAAACGG
>ML805912.1:105621-118395 GCA_009831015.1 Picea engelmannii
AGGTATGTTCCATGGTTATCTCTTTCTGTTATTTGCTGCATACACACATATAAACACATCTAAAGGGTAGATCAACAAAGTGTTTGACGAAATACCTCACTCAGAAAAAGTTTTAAAAAGACACCAAAACAATGATGATCCTTTCATAATGGCTTGGGATCATTACACTAACCTAATTACTAATCATTTAAATTATTAATTTAATTAGTTATTAAACTAATCAATATTTTATTTAATTATCTATCTTAGGTTATCTAACTTTGTTTTATTCAAGGAAGATTGGCAGGAGAATGATGAGGTGAATGGGATGAATGGATAGGGGAGTGAGCGATGCAACAATGAATTAAGGATTGGGCAAAATGGATGGAGGGGCAAAGTCATCCGAGAAAACCCGTCAAGCCAAGAGATTGCGTCATGAGAACAACAACAGATAGAAACTGAATAATCAGATTTCCTATAATTTATAGGACCCTAACAACGTGCAAGGAGTATGAGATTGCATGAAGGGTTGCCCTTACACTTTTGGGCAGATGTTGTAGATACTGCTATTTACTTGATAAACATAGGACCTTCAAGTTCTTTGGATGGTGGCATTCTAGAGGAGGCATGGACATGTAAAAAGGTAAACTATTCATTTTTGAAAAAATTCGGTTGTGAAGCATTTTTCCATATTGATAAATAAAATAGAACAAAGCTTGAAGCAAAATACAAGAAGTGTACCTTTATTAGATACAGTGTTAATGATTTTGGTTATCTCTTATGGGATTATGAAAATCACAAAATCATTAGGAGTAGAGATGTCATATTCAATGATAAATTCATGTACAAAGATCAATTGTAGGGAAATAAATAGAAAAAAGAAAAACTAGAATACACAGTGCTTGATGAGATCACTGAAAATGAAATTCTAAAGGTACCAGAAAATCAAAATGTACAACAACATGAGAAACAAGTGCCTCAAACTCCTACAAGTGTTGTTATAAGATTTACCAGGTTAAGTAGATCCCCTGAACGACACTCTCCTTCATTGTATTATTTATTGTTGACTGATTTTGGTGAACCAGAATGTTATGAAGAGACAATGCACGTAGACACTAAAAAGAAGTGGGAGCAAGACATACAGTAATAGTATTACTGGTTCATTATCCATGATTTTGAATTAGAGATTTGAATTTTCTTTACTCTTGGTAAAGCCCAAGCTCATCAAGAAACTGTCTATACGTCCATACCAAGCTCTGGGAGCTTGCTTCAATCTGTATAAGGCTTTCTTCAATCGAAAGACATGAGACTTCCTGTCTTCAACCTCAAATCCTTGGGGTTGCTCTATATACACTTCCTCTTTGATAACACCATTAAGAAAAGTTGTCTTCACATCCATCTGGTGTAGCTTCCATTTCATCTTGGCAGCAAGAGCTATAATGGTTATGATCAAAGTGTATCTGGCCATAGGAGCCAATGTCTCTTCATAGTCGATTCCTTCCTTCTAGGAAAAGCCACGAGCGATAAATCTTGCTTTATATTTCTCAATACTTCGATCAACAACATGTTTTATCTTGAAGAGCCATTTTGATGATACCACATCCTTACTTTTTTGGTCTGGGAACAATTTCCCATACATCATTCTTTATTATGGATTGGTATTCCTCTGTCATGGCATTTTCCCACTCCTTCTTCTGGATGGCCTCTTCAAAACATGTAGGTTCTTCATCAAGTAGATTGCACATCAAAGCTGTATAACTGGAGAATGGCTTTGGTCTCTTCACTTGTCTTGTGGTTCCTTCTGGAACACCATACTTCTCTCCATCTTGAATAAGCTCTCTTGCCCAAGCAAGCTTTCTTTTATGGGAGAAGGTCATTTGAGGAGGTTCTTGAACTTCTGTTATATCATGATCTTCAGGAGTCTCCTCATCAGGGGAAGCTATGACTTCCCTTACAAGTTTTGTAGCTATGGGAAGTTCCTTCACGGATTCTGTCGTCCTGGGATTTATAGGTTCCTCTTCATATACCTCTTCAAGCTGGCATCTTCTCGATTTCTTAAGTGCAGTTTCTTCATCAAAGGTCACGTCCATGATGATATCAATATGGTGGTGAACAAGTATGTAGATTCTGAAGGCCTTGGATACTTCACAGTATCCCACAAATATTCCCTTTTTTCCGGAGGGCTCCAACTTGTTTCTTTTCTCTTTTGGTATATGGATAAACACTGGACAGCCAAATATTTTGAGATGGCTTACCTCTGGCTTATTTCCGGTGAACATCTCTTCTGGGGTCTTGAACCCAAGTGCACTATGGGATAGTCTTTTCTGCACATAAACAACTTCCATAGCTGCTTCTGCCCATAAGCACATAGGAAGATCTTGATCGTGAATCATGGTCTTCACAGCTTCCATAATTGTTTTGTTCTTCCTTTCAACTACACCGTTTTTTTGGGGATTATAGGGAGTAGTTAGTTCCCTCTTGATCTCGACATCTCTGCAGAAGCTTACGAACTCCTTCGAGGTATATTCTCCTCCATTATCTGACCTAAGTATCTTAATCTTTCTTTCGGAAAGATTCTCTATCAAGGCTTTGAATTCCTTGAATTTACTAAATACTTCATCTTTAGATTTTAAGAAATATATCCAGGGCTTATGAGAATAATCATCAATAAATGATACATAGTATACATACCCGCTGATGGAGGATGATGGCATTGGGCCACACACGTCTGAATGGATGAGTTCCAATGCTCCTTCTGCTTTGCTGTCCCTCTTTGGAAAGGGGTTCTTGATGTTCTTCCCTTGCGCACATCCATTTCATATGCCTTCCTGGTCAACCTTGAGTTCTGGTAAACCTGTGACAACTTTGCATATGTATGGTAGCGCCTTGTAGTTTATGTGGGCCAATCTTCTATGCCAAAGTTCGCATGAGTTTTCAATGGCATGGGTCATAGTAGTTTCTGGGTGACCCTTCAGCTTATATAAACCATTCTCTTCACTTCTGATGATGATTACTTCATTTAAGGTTTCTCCCTTAGCCCACATAAGAACTTCTCCATCTATGAAGGAAACTCTATAGCCTTTCTTGTCTAAAGCTGATATGGAGAGTAAGTTCTTCTTTAGGCCCGGTATATGAGTCATGTGTCCTCTCCAGGTGATATAGATCCTGATAGAGCTGAGATCAAGACATGGTCCTTAATCATCTTCATAGGTGGTTCTTCATCTTCGACAATGTGAGCATGTTGCCTTTTGTGGTTCCTCTTGTACTCTTCTCTTCTGACTTGACAATTATTTGCCTTGTGTCCCATCTTATCACAATGATAGAATTGTATAGATGAGAGATCTCGTCCCTTGCATTGTCCTTTCTTCTGAAAATTTCTTGAATGAGATTCTTGGTTGTTGAACTTGTTTGATGGTTGCGGTTCACTATGAGATTCCCTTTTGAAGTAGGGTTTCTTCCTTCCTCCTTTTGTATGAGTAGCTAGGGATTGATCATCGTCCCTTGCTAGTAGTGCTTCACGGTTGGCTACCCTTGTCTCTTCTTGGGTTCATTCTTCCCATAGGCTTTCAAACTGTAGTTTCTCCTTTATTCCACATACTGACTAGATGAAGGCATCCCAAGGTCTTGCGAGACCATTTAGGGCGGTTATTACAAATTCGTCTTCGTCGATGGTGTCTCCAATCGCTTTCAATTGTTCTTTTATTTCAGAGATTCGGGAGAATATTCTTGAATCATTCTCCTTTCTACATCTTGGTATTCTTCAACTGAGTTCTGAGATTCATCTTTCAATTGATGTTCTTTCCTTCATATAGTTTACTTAGAGCATTAAACATCTCCTTTGAGGTTTTCTTTGACGATACATATGGTATAAGGTGGTCTTTGATTGAATCTGCAATGATTCTCTGAGCCCTAATTGAGTCCTTCTGATGCTTTGCTTTCTCTACGGCATCTTCAGGTTCCTCCACTTCTTCTTTGATAAATCTTGATAGGTCATTCTCTGCAAGGATCAAACCGATCCTATACTTCCAGGCATGGAAGTTGTCTATGCCTTCTAGTTTCTTAACAAGCTTTGTGCTTGCAAACATCTTGTACTTTCGGCAACAAAAATAACCAAAAATTGAAAATGCTCGAAATCAAATTTTGACCTTACCAGGAGGTGCGCTTGGCTGAGGCTAGTAGCCTGATGTCCTCAGATCTGAGAAAATCCAAATTTTACCCCGTCAAATCTGATCTGCGGATTTCTGGACTAATGCTTCCGGTACTTCTGGTACTTCTGGTACTTTTGTGAAACTAGGGTTTCAATTTCCGGGAGATCCAACCACTGAAAAGGTGCGCTCTAGGTGCCAAATTGATCCTTGGGGGAGGGCGCAACTTTCTAGGAGGTTAGGGAGCTGAAAATATTCACTTTTGTAAAACCCTAATTTTTGGGTACGGTAACAGTGACGTTTTTCCTCTTGCAAATAATGATTTCTTCAGGTTGGCTCTGAAACCATGTTAATGTTTATGCCATTATTATAGTTCTTTTCATTTCATTAGATAAGAGCATAATAAGAACAAGATCACTGAGAAATACACATTCACAAGAGGCACAACATTTATCCCGGGAAACCCTCTAGGGGAAGAAAACCCAACAAAAACTTCCTTATCATAAATAGCTTATACAATGTTCAAGAGATAACTCAAACCAATACAGAAAGTCCTCCCCAAGAGATGTGCCACCCTTCTTCTCCTCTCTCCAACTGGTAATTGCAGCTTGCCTCATAAGAGCATGAGCAAGTGAGTTGTTTTTTGAAGTGAGGCGCTAGCCTCTTATTTATACAAGACTGACATGTGTGAAAGGTCACAACTAGTAGGGCCGACCTCTCACTCTGGGTGGGTAAACCCACCTTTAATTAATTCTGGGTCTTCCATAATAACTGCTGGGGCCGACTTCTTATTCTACACTTTGTAATTGTCCGATGACCAATCCACAAAAGGGGATTTGGTCCTTATACAATTACCGACATGATTAATCCTCAATGGGGATTAATCCAATAATAATAATAATAATAATGACATGATTAATCCTCAATGGGGATTTAGTCCAATAATAAAAAATAATAAGAATGCTCTTCACAGTTACATTATTTCAACATATAGCAGGAGGAGCACCACAGGGTATGTTTTTACTGTAGGTGTAACAACAGTAAGTTGAATTTCAAAACTGAAAAAGGTTATTGCACTTTCAACAATAGAGGCAAAGTATGTTGCTGCTACAAAGACTAGTAAAGAGATGATTTGGTTACATTGGGTTATGGAAGAATTGAGAAAAAAGCAAGAGAATAACAAGTTGTACGGTGATAATGAGAGTTCCATTCATCTTGCAAAGAACTCATCCTTCCATTCGAAGACTAAGCATATAAATCTTAGGTATCATTTCATATGGTCTATCTTGGAAGATGGACATTTGAAGTTGGAAAAGATACATACTAGCCAGAATCCTGTAGATATGTTAACAAAGGGAATAACCATGGATAAACTGAGTTTATGCTCAGTTTCAATTGGTCTTCAAGCATGAAGGTGAAGATGAGAAATTTTCTAGGTCCAAGAAGGATCATAGTCTAGAAGATATAACAACAATGGAGTTGTTGTGATCAGTCTCCAAGTGAGATATTGTTGGTTTTGGAGCCTGATTATCTTCTTGATTCAGAGGTCTTTGGTTTCAGCCATAATTATACTTCATGAAGTTTGTACACCCCTCCACATGGAGGTGTTGCAAGGGCGGCTTCCCCCTGTGGGGTCTGGGGGCAAGCGGGTCCCCGAAGGGAAAATTTCCTTGCAAATGTATATTGTAATTTCATAGTAAATCTGGACCATTCATTATAAGGTCACATATATGACGGTAGAAGTTATGTTAGGGTATGTTTCCCTAAAAGGAAACCCTCTTTTATGAGGGAATTGTATTGTGGTTGTGTATCATTGCGAATATTGTATTCTGAGAGAGGAGACTATGAGAGACATAAGATGGAGTTACAACGAGTGTGTTGTAGGTTGTATCCCTTCTTTTTGCTGGATAATAAAAAAGAAGGACCTGAAACTTTATTTGGTGGATGTAGCCCACACTAGGTGAAGCATGTATATCTGTGTCTCTATTGTGTTGTGTATCTTCTGTGTTTTATTTCCGCATTTGTTTTATTTTATTGTTCCACTATCCTGTTTTTCTAACACATGGCATATGGACATTCTAACTTTAATTATTGTTTGATAGGAGAAATTCCAACTAGTTGAATGATGGGTGAGGCCTTGAAAGTATTGGCCATGATACCACTAGAGGAGAGAGTGAGGAAACATAGAGGGGGGGCGTGGGGGCGGGTTAATCATGCCAAGATGAATGAATCCTTCTTGCTGAAATACTTAATCTAGAATTAAAAAGTTATTTTTCCTGGTCCCAAGAAAAATCAGTTAATGAGGGAATATTGGTGGTTTCACAACCAACCACCCTCAATGAATGGAAGTATGGGAGGGGGGGAGGGGACTGGTTAGGACAACAAAAGTTGTTTTCCTGAGGTACGATAAAGTACCCATTTTTCAGTCCCTAGTTTGACCGCATGGGTTCCTTATAACAAAAGGAATAAGACAGGTCGAGAACCATCATGTGTGAGGGGAGGTGTGAAAGAGATGCACATGAGGATAGCAGAGAGGGGATGAGAAATTGGGGGAGGAGAACAAGAAAAATGGAGGGGAGTGAGCCTGAGAATGGGAAGAGAGATGTGAGTCCTAGAGAGTGAGAAAGCTCATGAACATAAGAGAATTTTCCCTAGTGATATCATGACTTGGCATGAGGGTGTCCATAATACAAAGATTGGCTGCATCCAAGCTCATGGTTGGGTGGAAATATGAACACCCATAGTCAGTTGGCTGGCTAACACCATTATTGAACATATAAGTGTCACTTTAACTCAGTGTAATTGAATTTAAATGAATGAATGGTGCCTGTAACTGTAATATTGACTGTATAAGTTTGTTGATGGACTGGTTGTTGCATTTGCAAGTCGTTATATATGATCAAATGATACATTCATTGTACATTTGAATATAAGAACCTGTATGTTGTTTTGAAAGTTATAATTATTCCATAATGGTATAATGGTTACATGAAACAAAGTCCTTGCATGGGTACTAAATGGCAGGCTTAGAGATTTATAGGAATGGATTAATACTTTGAAGGAGACAAATTAGTAACCCAACAAGATGAAGTAGCGCAAGGCCACAAGACTTCTAAGTTTAAAAACATAGATTGTCTTGTTTATTTCCTTCTATGAATTGGTGGTACTCGGTAACCATCATATCTAAGGGAGGGATGAATGACATCTGTTAGATCATATGAGACCCCCGAGATATTGGAAGGGCTCATGCGATGGAACTCAACACATGACCGATAACTGATATCTAATGGGTCATGGTCCCAAGGAAGTTCCACTTCCCTTTCCCTAAGTAATTTCATGAAATAAGGTGGTTCCACCATGTGTAAGAGATCTAGACATGATGTGTTATGATAGTGTGGTAGCAAATGTATCCTAGAGAATGATACACGTTGGTACTTGGTTTGAAAAGGGGTAAATGATGGGCCCTCTTTTAGTCTTAAAACCTTTGTATGGTCTCCTTTAAATTCTTGACCGTTGGATCTGAGGATGGAAATATCTCCATTGTTGATCTCTATCGTGAGGATTTAATCATACCTCATAATGTCGGTGATTTTATTTGCAAGGTTATGTTAGAAATCCTGATGCATTAGTGTCCCTGTACCACGGTGGGACAGGGTTCCAACCCCTGGTTCCATTCCTTCATAATATATAAGCATGAGGGGAGAGCAATGACATGACGATGTCATGGAGTGTAGCGTGGTCGTTACGTGTTGAATTATGACACATGTCATTTCAAGGTTTGTCGGTGGGATAAGCCTAGATTCCATCGAGCCTAAGTCTGTGAGTTGGAATCCTTGAATGACAATTGTTAGATCTACAGTCTGAGATATCTCGACCATCAATCTTGTAACTAAACTCACGATGGACTTTAGCACCTAGAGTACCATAGTACTAAACCTTGCAAGATTTCCAAGTCTAAATTCCTTTGGGAAAATACAAATTGATTGTTAAGCCGACATGTCGGTGGAGGCAGAGTTCTGACTTGGATAGGGTTCCAGGGATCAGGAGATCGAGAGAATGAAGGTGTAGGTCAATGGCATAAGCAACCATGGGGTCAGTGACCCTGATGGCTTGGTAACATGGTGGGTCGGTATCCCAGGACCCTGGTGGGATGATGCCATAATATAGGGTATCAAGATTTGAAAAAAGAACATTAGGTGCTAGTGAGGCTGATGCCCCTATATCCCAATAAGGCATGGTTCCCAAGGACAGGTTCCAGCTATCCCCGTAAAAGTTTTTCACAGAGAGAGTGACGTCAGATGATTTCGTCCAACCAATGCATAGGGAACATGTGTCATCACCCTTTTTGGTGAGCCTTGAGTATGGTGATGACGTGTATAACCACATGGAAGGTCCACATGTCAAGTGTTGGTAGTGCCACACGTCAAAGTGATTTGGAATTTTTATGCAGAGGTCCATGGAGAAAATGAGTGCCACGTGTCAAGGGGTGATAGTGTCACATGTCATGTGAGGTGGATGGAAGTGGAAGGGCCATGTGTCCTGATAGGTGGCTGGTTGTTGAAGCACCACATGTCTAAGACGATGGCTAGGATACTGGACCGAGAACCTATGGTTTGATGCTGGGAGTGTAGTTTGGTGGGCCGGTTTGCTGGTACCTTGGTAGCCACATGTCACACCAGAATGAAAATAGGTGATGGTGTAAGACAAGGCCACGTGTCCAAGGTTCCAGCTAGGACATCGTACCAGGTGTTTGAAGTTCAAAGTGGTAGAGTAGTGGTTTTCCTAGGGGCCGATGTCCTGGTACCCCGATGGGCCAATACCCCAGAGGCTCGCCAAGTCTCTTCTTCCATTTAGGGTTTTGATATGTTGATTCCCAGGTGGGAAGATACCTGAAGCATAGAGTATTGAAAAAGTGTCGAAAAGTGGGTCATGAGGGGAAAAGTTCCAAGGGGGCCTGATGACCCGATGGGCCGATCATCGATATACAAGGATTGAGAGACTTTAGATGTAACCTGTTACATAGTGGATTGACGCCCAATAGGTTGATGAGTCGGTGCCATGTCAAAATCCATGTGATTTCCAGCTGGAGCCGTGCAATATTGTGCAGGTGAGGTGGAGTCATGTGGGTGCCACATGGCGATGAGGTGGACTTTGATCAAGAAGGTCAAAATTTTGGAAGGCCATAACTTCTAACCCAGAGCTCAGTTTTGAGCATGGTGATAGTTGTTGGAAATATCTCAACGAGTCGAAGATGATGGTACCCTTGAGAAGAGGTGTTGAGATGGTTAAGGAAGATAAAAAATTTAATACCCTATCGCTTAAAAAGGCACCTAGGGGATTGGGCGTCTTACAATTACCTTCACGTAGTTAATTGAACAATCATTAATGAAGGAATTTTGTGGGTATCCTACAGATCACAATATAAAGGACATGTGACTTGTACTTATACATTCCTTATTGCCGTGTTTGATGACAGTAACAAGAAAAACATTCACATTTAATATCGTTAGAAGAATCTACTGCACTAAAATTTGAGGAAAGAAGATATTGGTTCACAACTATGGCTGCGATAGGAATAATAGAAGGAGAACATCGAGAGAATAACTCAATTGATAGTTGACTCAAAATTTCTGAAAAAAAAGGTGAAGGGTCAAACTAACCCTAAGTAGTCGCAAACCTTCCAACAATAATGATTAAAAATTGTGGGAAAAACATCGATTTAGGGATACACATAGTCAACTGCGCCTACCAACCAACCAACCACTTGATGAGACTACAAACTCTGATTTTGATTGATATCACTTCATAGATATTTATTAAACCTAAGTATTAATCGACTTCTTTTGAGTTTTCATGTAATTTGAAAAGAATAAAACAAAACATTTTGCATTCTAATTTTATAGGTGGAGTTTTGGGCATTTATTTGCATTAAAGAGAAAAGTTCTCTTCTCCTTTCCTTCGACAGGATTCATCAAAATCAAATCATTTCATTTCATTCTTGCTGCATGGTTTTGGAGTTGAGTCATTAACACCATCGGTTTCATCTTCGTATGCCCTATTGAGTAATGAGAAACTATTAAAAGGAACAAGGCACATAATCTAAAATCAATTAGACTTTGTTTTCATTGATAAAAAACCAACACGTATAGGATTCTAGGGCCTTGATAGTATGGTGGAGAGTTAAATCTTCAAGGCCACATGAACGAGACTGAAGAATACTAGAGAAAGAAAAAATCTAGTAGTAGCAATTAACGTTAGTCACAAAAGATCCTCTCAAAAAAGAGTCAAACACAAGGTCCAATGAAGTAATCAGTTGGGATTTCCCCTCTTCTGACTGCATAGAAGGACTATTGCAAGTTTGGAATTTGAAGAGTGGAAATTCCTCAGGGTGACACCACTTCTTAGTTTTTGGGTCACGGATTTATGTCTAGTATTCATAGGCCCATTTTTTACTCTTGACTGTCGATTGTAAACCCCATTCTCTCGTTGTGAATTGGTAAACATAGTAACCTCTCCGAGGATTCCACACAGGTGACTACAAGTGGGGTTCCTTCTGCAAAGAAGGTTCCTTGTGATACCTGCGACATATGTTCAATCTCAACTTCAAGAAACCGAGAGGGTATTTTTCTGCATGCACTTAATTGCACCTTGGGGGATTGTTGCATGAAGGTTATCGTAATTTTTTCTCATTTCTTCATTGATGACCTCATCTCTCAGCCTTGGAAGATCATTATTTCCTTTATCCCCGTCATAAGGGAGTTGTTTTCTTTCTCTTATCTTGCAGGGATTTTGATAGTGTGTGATTTTTAACATTTAGTTGACCTTAGGTTGAATCCACGTTGATGGAAACAATTCTTGAGGTTACCAACCAAGGGACCCCTTTTCACAGGGAACCTTATGTTTTTCCTTATTTTGGAAACATTGGACCTACTTACATTTCTACATTGAATCTTCCTGGTTTCACTTTGGGGTTACCAATATAGTTAATTTTCACTCCTTTGGCCATGAATGCCCCTACTACTGCCTAATAAAGTTCTCCAATGCCAGAATATTAACATCTCATCGACCCTTTTCCTTCTTCATGCATTGCATATTCTTCTCTTTATTCTTCCTCTCTTGGTGACATCCTTGATAAGAAGAAAGAACAAGAAGAATAAAAATAAGCAAGGGGGTAATCAACCGACCACTGTCATGAGGAATGATAATGTTAATAAGACAACCAACATAGGTCACAAGAAAAATTTCCCTTGCAAGCTTTGTAAGGGTGACCACCTTCTTAAACATTTCCCTGGTATTACCAAGGTCGTGGAAGTGTGGTCTAAGTGTCTCAACAACCCATGTGGACAACCACTACAGATCGTGCTGGTGACAACCCATCAACCATTGATCATTAGGTTGGAGGAAAAAAGGGTAAAGTAAGGATTCCTTGCTGGTTATGCAAGAAAATTCACCGCACTTACCTTTTCCCTCATATGTATGAAGCATCACAATTGTTGGAAGACATTGCTATTTACCAACAACAACCTCCAACTGCTTCCCATGAGTCCTCTCCCAACCAACCATTGCTTGATGAGGCGGTCAATATAATTCAATCCTCGGTAGATATCACTCTTCATGTGGAGAGTGAAGTGGATACAACTCATGCTTTTCTTGTCACTTCATATTTCTCTTGACAAGGGGAAATTTCACCCATTTCAACAAAACCCCTCCAAGTACTGAGGTCATTTCCTTTGATTGGAATAGTTTGGAAAAGCCTCTCCTTCCTTCCTACACGCCTTTCTAAATCACGGTGCAAGTTTGTGATAAGATCAAGGTACATCACACTATTTTTGACGAAGGCACTTATGTTAGCATTCTATCCTCAACTCCTTGGCAAGCTTTGGGTTCCCCTAAGATTGTGTTAGTTACCCATCATATATTGGATTTTAATAGAAGATCCAGTAAATGTTTTGGGATCCTTCCTCGGTTTCCCATCATCTTAGGAGGAAAAACTGTCTGTGTCGATGTTATGGTAGTCCAAGGCCCCTTATAATTTAATTCACTCCTTGGGCGGGACTATGTCCATGCTATGTAATATGTCGTGTCCACACTCTTTTGAGTGATGCATTTTCCTCATAATGGAAACATTGTGACCATTGACCAACTTTTGTTTGTTAGTCTTGATCTAACTTCCAACCATCTGACTTCCCTGAATGTTCCTTATATGAAAGCGATATCCCCCTCACCACATGTTAATTATGTGGTATCATTTCCCATGCCTTCAGCTAATAATAAGGAGCCTCTCACTATATGCTTGACTTCTTTAGACTCAGATTTGGTAGATGACATGGTGAAATCTTCAATAGAGGATTTGGAGCTTGATCTTTCCCCTCTTACCTACATTGAGTCTCTTGACATACATTCTTTCCATATCATTGTTCTTTTATCCAATGAAGACCTATTGGAGGCCATGGTCAAGAAATATGAGCATAGTTCACTATATATGTTAAGATGGTTAAAAAATGAAACACATAACCATTAGAAAAGTTCATTGTTTGTGTCAATCTTTTCAAAAAATGAAACATACCCCCCTCCAATTGAGTTAAGTCTTCCACTAGATCTAGTACCTGAACCTTCATTTCCTCCACCTGTGTCAATTGATCCTCTTTCT
>ML805912.1:155232-175207 GCA_009831015.1 Picea engelmannii
ATTGAACATAAGCACATAAACACAACAATTTGATAAAGGAGTTCACCCCTCTTATGGGCTACATCTCCTGGTCCATCTTCCAATGGTTTATTATTATTAATTGCTCAAAAGTGCTCAAAAACATGTCTTACAATGCTCAAACTAACAAACCGACTGCTCCAATGGCTTCCCAGCGTCCCAAAACCCTTGTCTGGGCTCTTTTGACACCTCAATCGGTCGAAAAATGAGAAAGATAGGCCTCCTGGAAGTCTCCTTCTCCAACTTGCTGTCTCTGGTTCTACAATTCGCACCCTCCTTGAATGAACTTGGCTCACACACTCATTTAAGCGCAAAAACCCAGCACCGGGCGCAACCGCACCAACGGTGCAAACCGTAGGACGGTTAAGGGCGCGCCAGCCCCTAACTGCCTCGACACCTGGGCATATGAGTCTGAACACGACCATGCACTATAATTAAAAAGGGCTTCGTTTCAATACCAAATAACGTAATGACACATGGCAGTTGGTTATTAAATCGTGGAAACCACCGTTAACCAATTCCTGCGCGCATATACACGGTTTATACAACGGTCACGGGCCAACTGTTTGGTATATGGGTTATGTAATATAGACCCCACGCGTTTTCCAACTGTCGACTATATAACATGGTTATATTACAATGCCAATGTCCACGGGCCGGGGCTAAGCCCCGACCCGACCCCTTTCCATTTAATACAATGCACCACATTAAATATATATGCATAGAAATATATGAAAAGGAACAATGGGCGGCATAATGGTTAGTGGAGGTTTGTAAGGGTTTGTGCTGTGGGAGGTCCAGGGGTCGAACCCCGCGGCCTCCATTAGTTTTACATAACCATATAAACCAGTCAACGAGTGACACGTGGCGCCAATGGATTGGGCCACGTGTCCTCACATCATTGGCCACCAATGACACGTGTCATCTCCCGATTCGACAACCATCAACCAATGAATGCGTGCCACATCATTCACCTGACACGTCATCATATGGACGGTACGACCCTACCACGTCACCATACGGACTGTACGGACAGGTACAGTCAGCATCTAAAATTTTTGCCTGTTTGCCTTGACGAACAGATCGCGATATCTCCTCCATACGGTGTCCATTTGACAAAGTAAATATACCGCCAGAATCAGGAAGACGAGACGGACGCAATGGCACTGTTTTTGTCGCATTCCAAGCACTTTGAAAATTGAGCAAAATTTGATCCCCTGATCAGTACTTCCGGAACGTTTGTAAGCAGAGTCCATTCCATAATAGCCTCAACCTTTGCTGGATCCATGGAGATACCTTCACCGGAGATGACATGCCCTAAGTAGTGAATCTTTGATTGATAAAATGAGCATTTGGAAAACTTCCCATACAATTTGTGCTCTCTCAAACACTGCAGTACCAAGCACAAGTGCTTGTGATGCTCCTCCATCGTCCGAGAGTAAATCAAAATATCGTTAATGAATACTTGGATGAACTTGTCCAAGTACTCACGGAACACCCCGTTCATCAAACTCATAAATACCCTTGGAGCATTTGTTAGTCCAAACGGTAAAAAAATAAACTCATAATGCCCAAACCCCCATCTTAAAGGCGGTCTTAGGGATGTCATTCTCCTTGATCCATAACTGGTGATACCCTGATCACAATTCGATCTTTGAGAACACCGTCACACCCTTCATCTGATCGAACAGATCATCATTCCTCGACAGTGGATACTCATTCTTGATCGTTACCTTGTTCAATTGATGGTAGTCAATGCAGAGCCTCCACAACCCATCCTTCTTTCGTTTGAAAATAACAGGAGCACCCCATGGCGACACACTTGGAATTATCAGTCCTAGGTCCAACAATTCCTTCAGTTGCATTCTCAACTCCTGTACTCCGGGGTTGACATCCGATAAGGCGTTCTAGCTAACGGTTCATTCCCTGGTTTTAGGCCTATGGTAAACTCCCATGGTAGTGGGTCCGACTAATATAGATGCTCTAGTCCTCTTCACTGGGCAGTCACGCTAGAATGTGGCTCCCCACATTCCAATTTACTTTCTTCGGTCCAGTGATCCTGGTACCCGTAGTAGAAGCTGAATTCCAACGCCAAGGCCAACACAACTCATTGACCTTAACTTTCTCGATAAGGGTGTGGAGCATACTGAAGCAGATCCAAAAATGGGCCTCGTACTCGGGCACCATGCGACTGCCTTGTCGTAAGGCGTCAAACTTGTGGAGATGACGCTCAACAAATTCCTCAGAAGGGTACCTCTCTTGGATCCGTTCCTCGAACAGTTCCCATGACACGTCGTCGATGATCATGTTCAATGTGGCAGGAGCATCTTCCTTCATAGAAGAGCGCTCCCTTTCAATTGAAATACCTCCAAGCAGACCGTCATGCTGGAGGTCGAAATCGCGAAGTGTGAAGCACAACATATTTCTCTACAACCGCGCCTTGATGGCACAGCTGTCCACAACACTCGTGGACTCTAGAACTTGACTATATCTAGTTCTCGATGAATGCTAATGTTACTCGATAGGGTGCATTGTGGACCCTCAGTGGTACTGGTGACCTGACCTCATCTTAGTACAGAGGCATCACCTGGAAGGGTCTTGTCAGACCATCATCCCTTACAAGCAGTGAATCCAACCCAAGGAATTGTTCTTCCCCTTGGGGGTTCGACTCCGAGGGTGCGGGAACTTCTGGAGTTGTCGCACCTCCTTCATCGGCACCACGTTGCAAACCTTTGTGGCGTCCTCTAAATGCGATCACCGTATGGACACGTTAAGGTTTTTAATTAACACAAGGGTTAAAATTCACAGGTTTACTGCAGTGGAAAGTCTGGTGATCCACAGTTGTAGGGTTGAACCCGCTCTGATACCATATGTAACCACCCCAAATCGTTGCGACCACAAGCGAAACAATTATTATTTTTTTTGACAGGAAGGAAACAACGACAACAGTAAAACCTTACAACCTGACGATGGACACAACCTGCACATTCAGGAAACAAACAACCAATGACCCCACAAATAACGCATGCTGCTACTAGACGACCATGTGAACAAGGACAATATAATGACTACCCGCCCGACGCAACGAGGCAATGCCTACAAGCTAAAGGGAAACCCCCACAATCCCGACACAATGACTTGACGACCAAAAATAGGGAACCTCTACAGTGCGCAAAATCCAACCGCGCTAAGGCGTTACAACCAAGTGCCCTCATCAAATTCGATGAACGAACGCCCAATCCCAAGTTGACTAGACGACAAGTGACATCATTCAGAATTAAAAAGCACATTTACTAAAGGATTTGTTGTTTCCTACAAGTTAAACAAGCGTGATGCAACATCTATGGACAACCCCCATACACAAATCGACTTAAGGCAAAAGGCTCAAGTAACCCATTTACTGTTTAACCAACAACAATAGCAAAAACTAAAAAAACTTCAACCATTAATCTTGCATGACGTAACTACAGTCAATATAGGCTTAAGAGTGCGATCATCTAGGATTACCTCAACCATCTGGCCATCAATACCCTATTCTAGCACAAGGTGTCTTACTTCATCCTCGTGTTAACATACATAAAAACCTTCAAGTAACAACACTCAAGAGATGGGTTAAGATTCGAGAATCATTTGTGGTTAATAGGATTAAGATAGAGTTAAGATTGTTTTCCAAGGTTGTTTATAAGATTATCTTTTTCTTTTAAGGTCATTTAAACGAGAATCATGTCTGTTCAGTAAGTACAAAGCAATTTAAAAAAGGGCCATTCGGGCTTGTTTATATGCACGTAAGCACAATGCACTTTTCAAGACTTTGACAAGGAAACATTGCAAGATGGAAATACATGACAGGTTGTTTAAATATTGAGCGACATTTTTATGACGACAGATAATTATTTATTTTTCTTGAAATTGCAGTGATAATTAAGGTACGTGGAACCAAATTGTTATGAACAAAATAATTGTCAGTCAAATTATGGGTAAACCATTTCACAGGATGAAGTCACATGGCCATGGAAGACCAGAGTGATGTGATGGAATTCCTCCAGTTGAATGGGGAATTTTTAGAACTCATAATAGGCCTACATTTAGTAAACCTTGATGTGCAATTTGGATGGAGATTTCTCAATGAGTAATCAGGTGACACAAATATTTTTCATAATGAGACTGGTAATACACCAATTATGGACGCAGGCGGGTGGACGAAACTGGGAGGGATATATCACTAGAAAATTTTCCTTTTTCGCGCTAGGACATAAATTAGGCCCACAATTGGAATCTTATAAAACACATATTGCAATTATCAATATCAATTGAATAATGATCCACAAATTTTTGTGAATGAATGAATGGGTTTCATACGGTATCTACACCAGCAGACATCATGCACAAACTCATAGGGATTTTGATAAATACCTACCATTGTAATACTATGGGTTCAAGAGGTTTCTGTGGGCTGAGGACTGGACAGATTCATCCATAAATAAAAACAAAAAGAGTCCCGACGTTTGATGTAATTACCGGACTGTTACAGGCATTCCAGGAATACAAAACAAACATAATCACTGGGGAAACGTTGATGTATTTACAGCTATCAATTATACCTTAGAGCATAAATTCGCTAAAACATCTATAGATAAGACTCGCTATAGCTATATAAAGGCTGTAAAAAAAAAGTTTGAAAATGATTCGCTGTACAACTGTTGATCAAAATTGATACATGTAAGAACCCTGTCCATATGATGCTAACAATATAATGCTGTCATAATTTTCGGGGATAAGGGAGACAACTGAATAGTGGAACAAAATAGTTTTTCTGCTGAATTGACTGAATCCATTAAAATGGATGGACGTTCTATAACACCAGGATCATTAAAACATGGAGTAACGTGCAGTTAAGGTAAATGCAGTAAAGACACTTTAAGACTGTATCAACGAAGCTCTGCCAAGTGGAAAATAGTTGTGGGAGGGGCCATGAAATTCGTATAGACAAATCTGGTAAAGTAATTGCATAAAAACCGTAGAGTAACACATGTAACAAAAACAATTATGAACAATTATCAGAGGGAAAATCTGTCCATCCAATGCAATGGATGACAACGCAGTCCACTCAACCGTAGTCAACGTAGGCAATTACCACACACTAATACAACGTCCCAAAACGCGGCTAGTCGTCTCAATACAACACTGCACAATCATAGTACAACTATAAATTCTCCTTCCTTCCATTGTGTAAACTCGTCGAGGTTTTTACCCTTGGGAATTGGTAAAATACATGATTTTCTTATCTAAAAATAAGAGGAAGCTGTCTACAGAATTAGCGCAATCAAGATATTGCCTTCTAAATATTTTATAGTTATCCACACAACATATGGATATGGTAATTATCCCATCTGTTTAATAAAATTGCAATTAAAAAAAACGCATTCCAAGGTATGCCAGACTTTACAGATTAGGACGTGATTTAAACATTCCAACTATCGATCAATAAAAGGGAAAAAATGCCTCCAAAAAATGGTTGTGTAATAAAAATAATGGCACATGCTGAGAAATAACTGGATATCTATGTAAATAAAACATTGTTACCGAACTACCCGCGTTGGGATTGGTGTAGCACACAGACGCATAAAAAAAAAACACAGTCCAGTATTAGAAGAAACGCCGAGGTAAGAATGCAGAGAATAATGCCACCAATAAAACAAACACGGAGTTAATGTTGTAGGGAGGAATCACAATGTAGATGTAAATTAACCAGAAATATGTAAAAACACATAATTAAATTCGTCCAACATAATATAAAAGCACATAATTAAATGTATCCAGCAAAGCGCAGAGTTAAATTGATTCAACAACTTATATAAAATGCAGAGGTGAAATAACTTCGCCTAGAATCAAATTTTGCAGGGTTAAATAAACACATCAGGGCGCAAGACAAATAATAGCCAAGGACAAACAACAGAGGTAGATAGATGACATGGACATCTTTTTCTCACCATCCTCGCACATAAAAGCAGGGCATTGAGATCCATAGGTCTATTAACGCCGAGGCGATGACTGTAGATCAGGCTCCTGGACGACTGCTCAAGCGAGGACTGGAGAGCTAGGGAAGAAGGAAAAACAACCACAAGGGTCACAATCAACACCACAATGTGGCCAAGACATGAGTGGAAACGAAGGTCATGGGAAACCAATCTATCAATCAACTAGGCCATAACAATTTTAGTCCTGAATCTAGACAACCAGTTTACCTACCCAAAATAAACATGCAGATCCAAATCAAAGATCCAACAACAATCTACCATACAAATGAAGAAAGCGTACCGTTGCTTGATCGCCCGCTCTGAGTGGACATCCCGCGCGCTCCGTGCAAATCCCGCGTGCCGACCGACGATACTTCACTGATACCTCCCAGCCAATGCTAGGGGTACTCTTCTTCCCCCTTATCCCCCTGAGCCACAAAGGGGCCACACACTCACTATCCAGATATTTCAACTAGCTCCCAGCTCGCCTTGCAAGGCCGAGCTACCACTCCTCACCGAGCTGGGTATCCCAACTCCCACAAGTTAAATCAGTCAAGTAGATATTTATGCAGTGTAACGTTACGCAAATAGAAGATCCCCTCATCCTTCTCCTTCCTTCACTATATAGAGTTTTGAACTTCCTTTCTTTCCTAAAATCTCATTTAATTAAAGTTTAAAAATAAATTCCTAAAAATTCCTCTCCTTACAAGTGTCCTCCATCCCCTACATTTTTCCATAAATTAATTTCTTTAATTAATTAATTCTGTTTATTTTCCTCACCCACCTAGAGTTACTCCTAGAATCACTCCTAGGTGTCCCCAAATTCTCTTACAGGTTTTAATGGTTTTCCCTATTATTAAATTGCTAGTTCAGTTTAAATTAGAAAGCTCTTAAATGGTAGATACTTTTCTAAGTTTGACTTTCCACTTTTTCCCTTATGTTCCCCTTTTTCCCTTTTTATGTTTACCTCTTTTCCTAGTTTCCTAAATTTTTAGATTTTTCCCTCTTTCCCCGTTTTGTTAGAGCTCAAAAAGGCAGGTGTGGAAATTAACCCCCTTTTTCCCTTTTCTCATGAAATTAATGTATTTTAAATTATCATAAAATAATAAAACGATTAATTCCCTTTTTAAATTTTAATCCAACATATTTTTTTTATTTTTATGAAACAACTAATTTCTTACTCCCTTTGTGTTACAAGATTTAACGAAGGTCATAATTATTATTTATGTGGTTTTTGTTTTATTATTATTAATTTTTTTTTATAGAGAGATAAAATTTTACCCCTAGCATAGTTTAGACTTAAACCTTAAATTTTCGTGATGGGCGACATTTTATTAGGGAAAATGTTTTTTTTTTTTTTTAATTCTTATCAGATTGATCATCCTAAGGCTCTCTAGGTTCATTCATCTATCATCAACACCGTGACATGCCCTTCAGGACACACTAGGTGCTCCAAGGGTGCCACTCGCCTTAATCCATTTCCCTTGCACGACGTTCCCTTCAGGACGCACTACATGCTCCAAGGGTGCCACTTGCCCTAATCTGTTTCCCTTGTGCGACATGCCCTTCAGGATGCACTATGTGCTCCAAGGGTGCCACTCACCTCTTGAATGACTTGGTAGACATCAAAAACCCCTGGAGTCAATACTCTGCCAGGTGAACTTGTGGGAGACTAAGGGCCTCTAAGGAATAAGGCCCCCGCCTTATTACGTGCCCCTTAGAATCGTCATGAGTGACTGTCACAGTCTACCCTCACGACATCGTGGGTCCTCTCAAACTAGGTAAACGTTAACCTACAGTTCGAGCCATGACAGGAGTGCTAGTAGGCTATGGCAGGGTTGCTGTCCACACCTCTCCCTCAACATCTCTGGTAGTCGTGCATGACCCCTTTACTCCATATGTGAGTTTGGTCGGCAAGCTATCGTCAACCTACATCATCAACAAATAATGTCAAAATATATCCATATCATGTCATCTAATCAGATGCACTAATATCACAGTAATACAATCAAACCCCAATGGTACACTCCCTGACTCGATCCAGAGTCCAAGGGGTTAAATTGATGCCTTTGCATCCTCGAGGTCCAAAATCCTGCACACTCAGTAAAACCGAGTCAATAACACCTGTCTATGTCAATGTAGTAAAACAACATGTCATCAACCCACAACGCCTCATAATCAAAATCAAAAGTTTTAATGGCATAATAATCCGGATCACTTGTGAGCAAGTGTCCTCAAAGAATAAGTTCACTCAGTGCACCAGAGCAGGATGTTACACTTATCTTCATTTCTCTTTATATAGAACTTGCTCCAAAATACTTTGAAATATTTGACTGTAGCTGGTATACCTTTCCATAATTCATAAGGTGTCTTACTATTTTTCACTCTAATTTGTGTTCTATTCAATGTAGACTGTTGTGTTCACTGCTTCTCTCCAAAAGGTGTCTAGTAGTTTGGCTTCATTCAACATTGTTCTATCCATTTATTGTACAGTTATATTCTTCCTTTATACAACATTTTTTTGTGGAGTCCTTTCTACCAAAAAATGTCTCTTGATTCCATGATTCTCACAGAATTCATCAGATTCAAAATATGTGAAATCACCTCCTCTATCTGATCTTAAGCACTTGACTTTTAAATTAGTCTCATTTTTGGCTAGGGCTTTGAAAGATTTAAACTTATCAAATGCTTCAAATTTTTCTTTAAGAAATGTAACCCATGTCATTCTTGTATAATCATCAATAAGAAACATAAATAAACCTCACCTTTTAAAGTTTGTGTTCTTGTTGGATCTTAGAGGTCTGTATGTACAATTTCCAATGGATTTGATGTTGAGTACTCCTTTGTTTTGAAACTAACTCTCATTTTATTCCCATGCTGACATGGCTTGCAAATAGTGTTTGTAGGTTTTAAGATCCTTGACATATCTCTTACTTCTTGTGGCTTGTTGAGTTTTACTAAATTGTCAAATTCTATATGACCTATCCTTCTATGCCATAACCAACTTTCATCTACTTGTCCCACACACCATTTTTCTCCTTTGTATTCATTGAGAATGTATACATTTCTTGGGATTATATTTGCATTTTCCACTAATATTCATGAACCTTCTTTCCTTATATCACATCCTTTAGAATGAAATGTTAGGTTGTAACCTTGATCACACTGCGAAATGACACTTATAATATGGTTTTTTAACCCTTCAACATACAAGACATTATGTGTTTTAGTCTTTCCATTATCAAGACTAATGATACCTTTTCCAACTATCCTTGCAAAAGCATTATCCCCCAAGGTAACAATGCCTCCTTTTTCTTCCTTTAGGTTGAGAAATTTGTTCTGATCCCCTGTCATGTGTTTTGAACATCCACTATCAATGTACCATTGACTTCATTTGTATTTAGCATACATTGCAAGTCCACATTCTTCCTTCTTTAGTTCTTCTCTCTTCCTTTTCCACACCTTTGTCTATTCTTCTCTATGCTTGGTAAGAACATATTCTTCTTTGTTTTGTTTAGGAGACTATATTGTGCCACTTCTACAGTCACATGCTATGTGCCCATAGTTATTTCACTTATAACATTCAATATTGTAATTGAGTAGGGGATCAAATGAATTGTAGTTTCAATCAACAAATCCATGATAAATTATAGTTTTTTTCTCACATAATCATTCTTTAAGGTTTTATAAAAATCTCTATTTCTATCTCTCACATGATAACTTGCATAAAATCTACAATCTATTCCTTTATGACCAAAATTATTGCAAGAAAAATAATAGTCAAGAAATATGTTTTAGTACAATGTTGTGAAAGGTATTCTTGGTGGAATGACTCTTTTGAACTCATTCTTGTGAGAAGAATCCGATTTTTGCTGGTCATCATTTCCTTTCTTGCTGTTGCTTTCATTGTTGATGGTGCATTTCAAAATATTTCATATCTTTTAGGCTTTTCTTCATTTTCCATTTTTTATGGCTTTTTGACCTTAGTGTTTGCATCTCCCTCAAGGGTATTTTATTTTTCATCGTATCCAATGCCTATCTCGATGAATGGTAGCCTTTGGCAACTGAGACCATTATCTAATATTTTGGTACTCTTTCCAAAATTCAAGCTTCTTTTCAACTAAACAATTATTTTCTCTAGTTAATTTATTAAGAAAGCGATTCCAGCCTCTAGCTTCTCACAATTTTCTTCATTTTCTTTCATCTTGTTTCTCATCACTTATTCTATCATTTTTACCTCTTCTAGTTGAGTCTCGAAGATGATAACTATTTTTTCTATTTCATCAAGATCACGATCCTTATTTTCATATTTATGTAATCTCTCTTTCTACTTTTTATTCTTTCCCCTAAATTTGTCTATTTCTTCTAAGGAACTAACACGTTCTTCTTCAAGATTCACTTCCCCATCAATGTCTTCTTCTTATGAACTTGGTTTTTCTTTTCGATTGTCTTCATTTTATTTATCAATAGACTTTTTATCCATGGATATGAAGAGGAATTCTTCTTTGTCAATATTAAAAACGTATCCATCACTTTCTTCAGATGAGCTACTATCCTCTCTAGAGTAGAAACTCTCATTCTTAGTGTATATATATATATAGGTTTTATTTTATTGTTATGTTCTTGTTTATCATTATTTTCCTCATCATCACTATATTCCCTTTTTTCATATGGACATTTAGTGATGCACGAGTAGTTTTCCTCCTAAAATCACCTTGTTTAAACAAACCTAAGGGGTCTTGAAATTTACTAAAGGGAGTGGGTTCCCTTAATGGATTTGATTGTATTTTCCTAAGTTTGTAATCATTCTATAAGGATAGGGTTGTTAGGAATAAAGAGGGTTGTTTTCCCTAATTATGATGTAAATGGATTAATTGAGCTATTTAGTTGGTTAGATGGATTTTTCTAAGTATGGAGGACCTGATCTAATTGATCCTCATCAATTGTAAGAGAGAGAGTGCTATTATTGTATTTAGTTTTAAAATATTAGGAATTTATTTTCTTGACATGGAAGTGTACCTTTCATGCGATAAATTGTAAGCCTTAGGGCATGTAAGAGATGTTAAATTAGTGAATTATAGGGCCAAAGGAGAGGTGGATGAACAAAGGAGATTAGGCCAAGATCAAGGAGTGGACAAACTAGTGAGAGATCGGGCCTAAAGGGAATAAGCTCATATTTCAGATTCAGAGGCACAGAGCTCTGACTGTAAATTAATATACATATACCAAGTTGAATAGATACACTTTGACTATGTATTCCTTTGAGTGTATGTGTAATCTCATAAATGATAAATTAAGACTATGTGCTTATAATTTCCATGAAGGAATTTCTTGTGTAGGTGAGGCCGAGGCCACGAGTCTGTTGAATGATATCGAGAGGGGATGAAGTTCCTATGAACTTCGTGAAGGATAAATGTGTTAGGGAGAGATGCTTTCCAACTGAATCCAAATTTACAAGTGATAAGAACGAGAAGAAATTCATTCTACATGGAGGATGAGAGAATTGGATCTATTTATAGTCTTTAGAGGAATCCTGATCATTCATCAAAACCATATTAAATCATGTCCATTGATTATACCTGGATGACGAGACAAAGTGTATCAGAATTTTGGTTATTGGAACATAAATTTTAAGAAGTGGTGAGGTATGATCGATCCCCGGGATTCCGACCTCCTAGTAGTCATTAGACTGGATCATAGTTGAGTTGAGTGTGAATAGTATTGAGTGTGGAAGGTCCGATATCCCGACATCCGATCTGTCCGATATTGTGATTCTACTACGAGGTTACAATCTATCAACTTACCGATCCACGGGATATATTTTTAAGGAATGAAAGTGATACTAGTGCATGATGTCCAGATCATCCCAATCCTCAAGATATCAGACTAGGGGATGAATAACATTTGGCATGGTATTAAGTGTGATACACCGATAGTTCCAACATTCCAAAATACTAATCTATCGGTCCTGACACATTAAAAAATTAAACATAAGGTGTTACGGTGTCGATGCTAGATACTCTGGTATCGAGGTTCCAAGTTTTCAAGGTTCCTTTATATGGAATTCTAATATAATAGACTGTAACATTAGTAAATAGTGAATGTGTGAGCATGATAAGGAGAGGTCGAACTGATATTGAAGCCGTAACATAAATTGTGGTCTTGTGGAGGAATAACACCAAATTTCAAGAGATTAAGAAATTAGCACCAATGTGGAGAGGAGGAGAATTCCAACCATGGGATCAAATCAAGCTTAAGTAAGATCCATCTGATAAGAACAATGGATGAATATGGTTCTATTAACAAAGGTATTGATCCATTATTTATCACTGAAAGTATCAATGGTGATCCAACTTTAAATGAAATCATGGAGGCTAAAATATGGCCATCTGTTAAGGATTTCTTTTGGGTTTGAATCAAGAGTTATTGTACAACTCGAGTGTGAGAGATACACACATAGTTATTGAAAACTTTTCACCTTTAGGTATTACTACCTGGTGGGTCATTATTTTGGTATTAGAACACAATTATGCTTTGAATTTGAAGGAAAAATATTGAAAGTTATTCAAGGGGAACAATTTCATACTAAATAAGGAATATTTTGCAAAAAATGTAATTGGATATGTAATTACTTTAGTGAATTTCTACAAAAAATGAGGTCATTCCAATCAAGAGAAAGTTGGATGTTGAGAAGACCAGATCTTAGAGTAGATCTTGCAGGTATTGGTCTATGTTTTTATAATTAACTCTGGTTAAGAAGAAATTGTGATTGCAGGTAGAAACATAAGAAGGAATGAATTTGTAGAAGCCATTACAACAGAGAAGCTGTGATTGAGGTTATTAGATTAAGAAGAGAAAGTACAACTCTTAAATAAGTGAAGAAGATTGTGGTAGAAGGATACTCACAATAGGAAGAAGCTGTGATAATTTCTTGATGAGGAGAGGACCAATGAAATTATCAAGAGGAAGTGAGTGGAGTGAAGAAGCCTAAGTTTTTTGAAGCTGAGGAGTAGGAGTGCTCAGGAGGTTCTAAGGGAGAGAACCAGAAGGATACCAAGAGGTCAAGATCATATAAAATTTTTTAGGAGGTATGAGTAGTAGATGAGGAGAATTACTATGGAGGAAAGGCTTGATGCAACTCACAGTGGGCAAGGAGAAGCTCATTGAGGGAAGATATGGAGATGACTACTGATAGTCATGTCAAGGGTTCAAAGAGTATCCACAACAATGGGAAGCATAATTCCATAGAAATTGAAAGAGAGAAGATGAGTTGAGAAGAGTTTGATAGAGAGATTACTGAGTTAAAGGAAAGATTGATTATAATTATGAAGCTCTTAATGAAAGTGAGGAAAACCATAGACGAGGTTAGAATGTGAAGAAAAAGGAAAACTGGCCTATTGAAAAGTTATATGTAAGGAAGGTTAGACATATCTTGAAGAACATATTGAATGCTTGTATGGAGGAAAATAAACTCAGAGGAGATGAGTTTAGATAGAGGTCAATGAAAAAAGAAGAAGTTCACGTTTGTGAGCCTGAACAAGGATCATTCCTTGGAGAGGATAATGATGGAGGTGTTGATAGGAGACCTATTGAGAGTCTCAAGGATTGTTGGGAAAGTACATATAAAGATATGATGCTAATGTCAGAGGCATCAAATGAGACCATAGGGTCTTATATTTTTAAAACTTATTATCTATGTGTGTTTGCAGGTAAGTAGGGATGAGAATCTGTCATGAAGGAGGAAGAGACAACATTGTCTCATGAAAGTAATTAGGATTAGGATCATATTCGGTCAAGTTATGCATAGTTTTAGAGACAAGAGAAAGAACCTATCCTAGTAGTGAGTCATGCATAAAAATGACTCATGAAGGAAACATTGAATATAAAGAATTTGGAAAACAAAATTCGGATGTAATGCCAATGTATTTTGAAGAAGAACTAAGGCTACTGGAAGAATGGTTGTAAAAACCCAAGATTGACGAAGAATGAATAATAGTTGCATATACAAAGCATCCAAGTTGCAACATTGTAAGAGAGGAAGTTGGAAGTCAAGACATAGAATTGTCTCGTGAAGATGGATTTTCGCTACAAGAAAAAGTTGCAGACCAAAGGATTGTCTTGAGAGACAATAGGGAGAATGAAGGTAACTAGGAGACTGCCAAACATAACTTATAAATTCAAGAAATAACTCATGTATCAAAGGAAGAAACAAAATACCTATGAAATGAAGACAAACATGGAGCGTTAACAATCATTCTCTTGATTGGTGATGAACTTCAAGAGTTGGAAAATGAAATTTTTTGATGTAACATGTTTATTTCTTGTGTAGATAAGGGTGAGAGTTATGAAAGAAGTTGGTCTTCCATAAAGGAGAAAGGAGGCTGGAGGAGATAACTGATATTCTCAAACACTTATGGAGAAATGTATGAAGAATAATGGAGAAAGATGTAGAATGGAAGACATATCTTCAGAGAGGTTGCATAATTTGAATAATATTCCCATGGGTTTATGGACACTAAAGGCGTTAAATCCAAGGAGTTGGAAACAACTATATGGAGTCCATATGAAGGACATAGTCATAAAACAATAGAGATGGACATTGAAATTGATGAAATATGCAAGTTAATGATGAAGAATTCTACATGGGAATAACATGATATGAAAATCACAGTGAACCACAAATTGTAGTTGGCTGATAGAGATTATGTCAACAAGGTATTTGGAAAGAAACATAGTAAAATATGGGATCTCGGAAGGTTATAGGAAGTAACAATTCAACAACAAGGAAAGTAAGTAGCAACATAATATTTGGGATCTAAGAGGACTTCAACAATGGAAGACACATGATTAGGAGATCATGAAATTTTTTAACCCCGAGAGTCTGATGCATGAGCATTTTTCTTCCTAAAATCACCTTGTTGAAACAAAACTAAGCGGTCTTGAAATTTACTAAAGGGAGTGGGTTCCCTTAATGGATTTGATTGTATTTTCCTAAGTTTGTAATTATTCTAGAAGGATAGGGTTGTTAGGAAGAAAGATGGTCATTTTCCCTAATTATGATGTAAATGTCCTAATTGAGATAATTAGTTGGGTTAGATGGATTGTTCTAAGTATGGAGGACCTGATCTAATTAATCCTCATCAATTGTAAGAGTGAGAGTGGTATTATTTTAATTAGTTTTAGAATCTTGGGAATTTGTTTTCTTGAGTTGGAAGTGTACCTTCCATGCGATAAATTGTAAGCCTTTGGGCATGTAAGAGAGGCCAAATTAATGAAGTATTGGGCCAAAGGAGAGGTGGCCGAATAGAGGATATTAGGCCAAGGTCGAGAAGTGGCCAAATCAGTGAGATATCATGCCCAAAGGGAAGAAACTCATATTTCAAAATCATAGGTAGAGAGATTTGACTGTAAATTTATTTACAAAGACCAAATTGAATAGAAACACTTTGAATTTGTGTTTTCCTCTCAGTGAATGTGTAATTTAATAAATGAGAAATAAGGTCCATGTATGTATAATTTCCATGAAGTAATTTATTATGCAGGTGAGCCCGAGGCGATGATTCTCTTGAATGAGATCTTGAGGGGAAGAATAAGTTCCTATGAACTTTGTGAAAGCAGAATGAGTCAGGGAGAGATGCTTTCCAACTGAATCCAAATTTACAAGCGCCAAGAATGAGAAGAAATTTGTTATGCACAAAGGAAAATAGAATTGTATCTATTTATAGCCTTGAGAGGAATTATGATTGTTCATCAAAACTATATTAAATCCTATCCATTTATTATACCATATCAATGAGACATAGTGTATCGGCCTTTTAGTTCCCAAAACATAAAGTCTAAGAATTGGTAAGGTATTGTTGATCGCCAAGATTCCAACCTCTTGGTAGCCATTAGATCATATTGGAGTTGATTTTACCATGGATAGTATTGAGTGTAGGAGGCCTGATATCTCAACATCCAATCTATCCGATATCACAATTCCAATGCGGGGTTCCAATCTATCGACTTACCGGTCCCCAAGATATATTGTTAAGTAGTGAAAGTGATATTGGTGCCTGAAATACTAATCATCCCGATCCATGGAATATCAGACCGGGGGATGAATAACCTATGGCATGGTGTTAAGTGTGAAGCTCAGATAGTTCCAACATTCCAAAATATAGGCCAACCAGCTTTGATGCAGTAAGAAATTAAACATAAAGTGTTATGGTTCCTACATTGAGTACTCTGGTATCGAGTTTCCAAGTTTTCAAGGTTCCATCATATCAACTTTCGATATACTTGACTATAAAATTAGTAAAGAGTGGTTGTATGAGCACAGTAAGGAGATGTCGAACTGATATTAAAGCCCTAACATAAATTGTGGTCTTGTGGAGGAATAATTCCAAAGTTCAAGTGCTTAAGCAATTATCACCAGTGCGGAGAAAACGAGACTTCCGATCGTGGGATAAAATCAAGCTTAAGTCAGAGCCATCTGATCATAATAGTGGAGGAATATGGTTGTAGTAATGAAGGTAGTGATCCACCATTTATCACTGAAAGGATCAACAATGATCCAACTTTAAATGATATCGTGGAGGCTAAAACTCAGGTGTTTGTTAAGGATTTTTTTTTGGGTCCGTATCAAGAGTTATAGAACAACTCAAGTGTGAGATATGCAAGAATATTTATTGAAAACGTTTCACCTATGGGTATTATAACCCGGTGGGACATCATTTAGAAACACAATTTCCTACTCTACTACAATTACAAATTTGAAGGATATCTTACCTTTGTATTTGCCAGACCCTCTTTTTATCTTTCTCACAAATTGTGCTTCTTATGTATCGGATTCATGGCTGGAACAATCACAATATTTGTGTCCTTTTGTCTTCTTTTATTCTTTGAAAGTCACTTCCTTTTGTGTAGGATTTTATTTTTCTATCCTCATCTCATATACAGTGAGAATCCCATGCAAGTCATCCATCGCCAGTTTCTCCAGATCCTTCATTTCTTCAATGGAAGATACATTTTCATCAAATATTAAGGGGAGAGACCTTAGCACCTTTTGCACAATCATTGGTTCTTCAACTTTCTCACCAAGTCCTCTAATTGTGTTGACAATTTTGTCCACTCAAAGGAAATAGTTTGCAACATTTTATTCAACTTTCATTTTCAAACTCTCGAACTATATTCTATGAGTTTGGAGCTTTGCCTTCCTCACCTTGTCATCACCTTGATGATTGTTTTGTAGTTTGTCCCAAATATTTTTTTCCAATTCATAATGCATCAACTTGAAAATTTTTGATTCCGATAAACCACACAAGATAACATTCATGGCTTTTGCATTATGTTCACTAGCCTTCTTCCTAGAGTTATTTGTTGGTGGATTTTTTGGGGCTGTATACCCAGTCATGACTGATTTCCAAATATCAAACCCAAGATCCATTAGATAAGTCCACATCCTTATACTCCAGAATGCATAGTTTGTTCCATCAAACAATGGAGCCTTGTTTGTGTATAAATATTCTTTTCTAACCATGTGTGCTATGAAGATCTACCTTCCAATGGTTAGACTATTTATGAAGGAACATTCTCTAATACCAATTGTTGAACTTATTATTATACTAAGAAGGGGGGGTGAATCAATATAATATTCTATATACTTTATTTAAACATTCATCGATCATTCATTAGAAAATATATCATCGATAATTCATTAGCACATATAAACTCAAATCACAATGCATAGAGTTTAATGTGGAAATCCTTGTGGGAGAAAACCCCAAAACATTTCCTTTATAAATGTCTATAGGAATCAAACTACCATTAGAAATTTTGTAGGCACCAACCTACTAGAGACACCAATATTTCCAACCATATAACCTATGATCCCATTTGATCTAGGTATTTAGAGTAAAAATTCCTTCAAATATAGGGTATCCAAATTGAGCATAAAAAATTCAAAAACTATATTTCCAACAATATCCATCTTGTAATATTTATGTTGGACATTTTTAGTCTCCCCCTGTCTTTGAAATCAATGAAAAACATATTTCCAACAATTTTCTGTACTAGAGATTGACAACTTAGGGTTGACATACATAATATTTTCCAGCAGATATTTTGTTATGTTTTTTTCTTAAAGTCTAAATCTAAGGCCCATTGTGACAAATAGATTTAGGAGTTTCTTTAGTAGAACCCAATTCTGCATATGCTACAGGTTTGATATATAAGTAGGGAAACTATCCAGAATGCCAATGAGTGCATGCAAAATCTTGGATTCAAACCTTTGTCTTTAGTGGAGTTGGAGAAGGAATGGCAAGAAACACATTGCTCACACAACTTTACAATTGTAAGTTACTATTGATCTCTCTTCCTATCATGGACTAGATTCAACCTCCTAGGGTCTTCTTGAAAGACTTATCAATATCCCCTCTCCATTTTTATATAGGTGGTACTCCTCTTTCTCACTCATATATTCAATAAACTTTCTCAAAACACAGATTCATACATTCATAACATGAACACCTCTGAGTGGACCAAGTGGTAAAAAAAAATATCAAATAATAAATGAATTATACAAATATGATAAGCTCACATGAAAGAATAACTAGATCCATTCCATCACATCCATTCATCCAGGTAATGAGAAAAGGAATTTGAAGCAAGACTCATAGATAAAAAAATAAAGATGGTGGTCTAGAAATCATAGAACTTTAAATGATTCCATGCATTGAAACTCATAATATGCATAGGACAAACACACAAGATATCTCATGACTTATAAAAAATCTAAAACCACAAATGTTATGAACTCCTCGAAATATCTCTCCTTGAGAATACACCAATATTACAAATGGAATGTTCAAGTTTGAATACAATTTTTTCCTATCACAAGGCACATTGTTCATGATACTTAAATGATAAAAGTAAAGGAATTCATCCAAATAGACTAGGATTGGGGCTCTCATGGACCATATCAAATAATAGAAGAAACTTGGAAAAAAAGGAGAAATGCAGTCAGGGATCAGCTTTGCAAATGAGAAACACTTAATAAAATTGGATGATCAAAGAATGGGACACAAGGAAGGGAAACTCTTCAAAAATAAAAACACTCACATAATGGAAGAGGAATGGTAGATGGATGGATGCATCTCTCTCTCTTGACTGTCCTCCCCTTTGTTGCTGGGGTATTTTTCTTTATATTTGGGAAATGATCCTGCTTGAAGTAACCACTTTTCGATAGTTATTTTAGCTTAACTATTTCTTTCAACGACTTCTTGAGCCACTCATCAATATAATCCTTTATTGGCGCGATTATGATATCTTTTTTTAAAAACCCTTCGCATGAATATTTCCTCTTCAATTTCTTTAAAATTAGAGTGTAGTTGCTCTATTGATGCCAATAATTTATTTACAAAAGTAACAAGCCACCAATTTGATACCACTGATATGCCACCGACCAATGGAAGTATTTGTTAGAAAAACAGGTCCGCGGAGAAATAAAATAAAACAAATGCAGAAACAAAACATAGAAGACACACAATACAAGAGAGACACAGATTTACGTGGTTCACCCAGTGTGGGCTACGTCCACTAGAGAAATTGCCAGGTCCTTCCTTTATTATTATCCAGCAAAATGAAGGGATACAACCTACAACAAAACCTGCTGTAACTTCCTCTTCTTTCTCTTACAGTCTCCTCTCTCATAATACAATATTCACCATCAATCATAGCCGCGATACATTTCCCTCACAAAAGAGGGTTGCCTTCTAGGGAAAAAAACCCTAACATAATCTCTACCATTAGATCTGCGACCTTATAATGAACGGTCCAGATTTACAATGAAATTACAATATACTTTTACAAGGCAATTTTTGCTTCAGGGGCTTCGCCCCTGAACCCCAATCAGGGGACACTGCCCCCGAACCCCCACTGGGGGCCCGCTTGCCCCCAGA
>ML805914.1:3254-17488 GCA_009831015.1 Picea engelmannii
ATATGACCGAATAGAAATTACTTTCTACCTACATCCATAGATTTAAATCTGCTTTTCTTAATAAATGCATGGAAAGATCCACCTACCTTGTTACTGGTGTTTGATGTCGATCCTCCGTTGTGCTTGATTACTTGTTTGCAATACTCCTTCCAAAGCTGACTTGCATTCAAGACGAGAAACAACTATGCATGCATACTACTTATATACTCACGAGTTAGAAATCAAACATAAACTAATCAAACCATAAAAAGTTTATGAATTGGGACGGGAAACACATTCTCTTTATTACTTAAAATGAATGAACTTTACAAAATTTGAGATCGTCCACCGCTCCTTGAACCTAATCCTGGACTCCTCTTCTTCTGTCCTTCAACTTCTTTGCTTTAAATCTCCTTTGGAATTAGGAAAGGCTAAAGGGTTGGGACAATGGAATACATAAATGGGAAGAGTTTCTTTGCTATATTTTTTCTCTTTCAAATGGTACCCCTACCCCTTCTTTTATAGGTTAGAAGGAGCTAGGTATTTGGATGAACCCTCAGTCATGCATGGCTGGGAGTTTCAGTTAACTCACCCATACCTTTTTGTTCCATTGGAAACTTTCCTTTTTTCATCCTTTTGTCGGTCCACACGAGCTGTTTTGGGTCAGCCAGTGTGTACACGCATTCAGTAATGGGTTAGGGCGCGCGGGCCTTTACAGAAGAGGATTTTCAAAGAGTTGTTTAGCAGAGTTTTTGCAAATAAGGGATATGAGTTGGCCTGATGCCAAGTAAGCATGTGTGGTGCAATTTAGGGTTATAACAGATGCCCCCTAATGTGTGAGTTCAGAAGAGCATCTGATGGCTGAAATACATTACCAATCTTTACTGATGTGCTGAATGATTGAGCCCAAGGATCAGGAACCAGGAGGTTCCGTCTACAAAATAACAAATGTCTCACTGAGGTGGGCATACCCATGCTCGGGTTAAAAACAAAAGCATGGCTACCAATCAAATACATTGTAGATCCATGTCAAATAACTATAAAGAGTAGCCATGAACAATACATAGTGGAGCTACATCTAGAAATCAGAAAGATATACATATACAGTATCCATCTTCCAGAAGCTAATTTGGCCTGATGGTTGGAGATGAGATCTACAGATCTCGAGCAACAACTTCAAAATATTCCAAAACTCGGGTAGGAGTGTAATATAAGTGTATGAATGCACTACCCAGAGGTCTTCGATGGCTCGTCGATCATGGACTTGATAATCTTGATGATCGGATTGAAGGCTTTAGTGATTTCAAACAAGGACTTGATTGGACATTCAGGATGGTCGGGAATGCTGACAAGAGACATATTGCAGAGGGGTCGACTCAGGCTTAGTGAAAAAATTCCCTTGGACAATAGCATGACAAGTGATGAGACTCAGGCAACATGAATGTTAATCATAAGTCTACGAAGCAGGAGGCAACACAAACTCTCCACCTGTTTGGAAGAATAACCAAACGGTGGAGGACACAACTCTATATAGTCAGAACAACTTCCTAAGGTCGTACTACATCCCATAGTCTGATGAACAAATGGAAAGATGTGCTTTATCCAATGGCGACTCATTATGCTGCCAATAAAGAAAATACTTTTCCCTTCCTCTTTTTGGGGTATATTTGATTTTTTTATTCTTTTCGATAATTTTGGAAAAAGAATAAAGGAATATTACGTTACAATGGAGGAACGAATATTGCAAACATACAAGCTCAAGGCACAAGGACAAGAATGATGTTCTAGTAAAATGATACTTGGGAAAAATCCTTCGACAGCCAAAGGTGTTAAGATGCAGAAGCAAACTGTCACAAGGCTGGTGGATAAGGTATTCAAATGTAGTTGATAAAACACACAATGGTAACGTCCTTCAATGTAAGTTTAACGAGCCCAAAGAAGGTAAGATCGGTGGTTTTTCATATTTAGAGAGTCTGAAAAAACATAAAAGGAGACTCCATTGGGGTACCTTTTTCGAATATAGTCTAGTCAGTTCGAAAAAGGGATAAACTAGCACCGATTAGATGTCGATTCAAAACCATTTTAACGAGTGTGACAAGGACAAGATCACTCGGCTATTTTTTCACTTTTAAGTAGTCTGAAAAAATCTTAACTATGGACTCCGTCAGGAATATTATTCTCAACCAATTTAACGAGTGTGAAAGAATAAGGTCACTCGACGATCTTTTCAATTTTAGGGAGTCTGAAAAGAGCTTAACCATGGACTCTGTGGGGGTTTATTTTTTGTAATTTTAGTCCTTTAAGCCCGGAAAAGGGATAAAATTATACCTAAGAGTACTCTTCTAAAGAACATAAGTTCTAGAGAGTATACCTTTGTTCGTACAGTTGACCGTCCAGACCGAAAAAGGGGTAAACTACCGTCGGACAGACGTGACTTCGAATTTCAGTTTAACGAGCATGAAAGGCCACATGATCGCTCGACAATCTTTTCATTTTTAGAGGGTCTGAAAAGGGCTTAAAAGTAGACCCGTTATTTTTGGGAGTCCTGAGGGTGAGACAAAGAGCGAAGAAGAATCATGCAAATAAGGCTCAAACTCATATTCAGGAAAGACTATATGGACTCCCGAGCCTACAATGTTTTAGAAATGGCATGGACACCATAATGCAACTAGGACCTACATAGGGCATCCATGTTCTGGTAAGCTCTACCGCCAAGTTGTGACACTTCTAAAGAAGATATGATGGTTTTGTGTTACAACCTGATGGGATCGATCCTATAGCAGAGGAAAAAGACAACGAGACGCAAAATTTGGGGTAATAACCTAACCTATATGCTCAAGTTGATTCTTGGAAAAAAATTTATGGACCGTCAAAATTTTCTCAAAACTAAAAAAAAGTGTCCCAATACCCGATCAAATCCCTCCCATATAACTCCTAAATCACTCAAAATGATTTTTGGTATAAAGAAACTGATAAGGGAGGCCAAAAAAGTGACAAAAAGAGGCCAAAAAGTCTATAAATAGAAGCTGGAAGCTCATTATCACCATTGCTGATTTGGAAATTGACTCTGGAGCCAAAAGACCCCCTTTGCTAAAAACAGTGATTTTGGGAGCTATAGTGGACAAAACGAACTTCCTCTTTGACCAAGTAAGTACAAACTCCCTTATCTAGCCATTCAATTCTTCAATTTTATCTTTAAGTTCATTTTTTGGGTGGGCGTTGGCCTTAAAAAGGTCGGCCCTAGGTACACGTAGGCTGTCTCTGGATAGGCCGTGTGTACACTTGGGCAGAGTAAAGGTTGCCCTCGTGTACACGCGACTGCCACCTCTACAACTCGTGTGGACCCCTCCTTTGTAGAAAAAAAAATTAAAGGGCAAGTACTAACCCTCATGAACCTTGTTGTGTTGGCAGGATGTATGTCCAGTGGAGGGAAAGGGAGCATGAAGCAATCAGTGAGTTGGTTGCCGGATATCTGAATGTCATGGCCATGTTGATGCAATGTGGTTTACTGAAGTTCTTTCTATTTCCATTTATGCACACACAACCAAGGCTACTGAATGCCTTGATTGACTACTGGCACCCTGATGCAGAGGCCTTTATGCTAGAGGGGCAATCACTGGTGCCCACCACCGAGGATATCTATTTTTTGACTAGCCTCTCAAGGAGAGGGGAACCAATCAACTTCAGGACATTTCCTGTGGGACTGAGTAAGATATCGGAACTGATAGCTGAGCACTATGAGGCTGGGACGGATCGTGCAGGCTCCCAGGTACCTATCAGTAAGATCACTAACCTATCACTACAGGCGATATTATTATTGATTGGGCGGATTACCGGCTCAGTAGCCTTGCATCAAGCATCTTGTGCACAGATGAACCGTGTTATCCACTGCTTGAATGCACGGAGTTTTTACTGGAGTACCACACTGCTCGAGTGCATGAAGAGGCAATTGACAGATTGCTGACAACAGGCACAAAGGAATTTCAGGTTCAGGACAATTTTGTGTTCATTTTTCTTTGAGAGAGTTTTGAGCTTTAGCCCTTGGGAAGTAGTACGAGGACATCAAGCCTCATTTCCTGCAGTGTGTAGATGGGCAATATTACTGTTGTGACAGGGTGGTGTAAGGACCAATGATTCCTTCGATGATGACTGCTTTACGTGGCTATCACGACAGATCCCTGTGATCGAGGATTACCCATATGCAGGGATAGATTTTTCTAGAGATCCCGAGATACCTGTGCCTCTTGGTGAGGAGCGAGGGGAGATGGGTAAGTCTCCACCTTTGTAGTTTTTGTGTTTGCATATGTAATTTTTTTTTATGTCATTTTTTTATATATATCATGTTTTTTGTATGCCAGAGTATTTGACGGGTATACGTTTGTTGCATGCAGATGTGGGACCCGTGCGACTTGCTGATTATGCACGGAACAGGCATCGTCCTTGGCCAGAAGCCGCAGTTGCCGCCGTCGGGGGAGAAACCACCCAAGCTGCGGAGGCAAGCCTCTAAGTGTGCCGACTAGCACCATCTGCATACCCAACGAACACCTCGAAATCAATTAACATCTACCATATTGATCAAAGATAACATCAATGACACGTCCATAACACTTAAAAGAAACTAAAAAGTAATAGTACAAAGACTATACATATGTTACAAAAGTTACCCACAGAGACCTTCCTATGAGTAATACTTCTTGAGGTAGAGCCCATTTCTAGGCTCTGCCAAAGCATTCCCTTCAAAATCAACTAGATGATAAGCGCCCTTCTTTAATACCTCTTTTATGATGAAGGGTCCGAACCACATGGGTTTGAATTTTCCTACCACCAGGGGGTCCTTATCCTGGTCATAGACCAAGAAAAGGTCATCTTCATAGAAAATCCGAGGATGAACGAACCTATCATACTTACACTTGACCTTATGTTTGTGAGCCTCATTGGCCAGGGACGCATCATGATGCTGGTCATTGAGCTGCTCAAGGTGTACTAACCATTCTTCAAGTGGAGAAGTGTCTGGCAATAATTGTACTACCAATTTTAGAGATGGGATCTGACATTCGATGGGCAAGACTGCCTCCAACCTGTAAACGAGTTGAAAAGGTGAGAAACTGATTGCAGTCTTAACAGATGTTTGGTAAGCCCACAATGCCAAGTATAAAATCAAATGCCAATTTGACTTGGCTAAGTTGATAGTTCATTGTAGAATAGTCTTAAGAGTTTTGTTTATAGCCTCTACCTTCCCATTGGCTTGGGGGTAGTAAGGTGATGAATGCTCTTGCCTTAACCCAAGATTTGATGTTAATTCGGTCATCATTTGGTTTTGAAAGTGACTGCCATGGTCAGTAACAATCTCTCTCAGGACGCCGAACCTTGCTATCATCTTATTGAATAAGAAGAGAGCTGCAGTCTCTCCATCATCTTTAAACATTGGCATAGCTTCGACCCGCTTAGTGAAGTAGTCAACAACTATGATGATATAGCGGTGACCCCTTCCTGACAGGGGGTTGCAAGTAGTGTAATCAATCCCCCACTTAGTGAAGGGACCAACTATGATGACAGCAAACATAGGAGCAGGATGCGCCCTCATCTTCTAAGAGAAGACTTGGCACAGATGGCACTTCTTGACTGATTCTATATAATCCTTGATAAGTGTTGGCCAGAAGTAACATGCTCGTAGAATCTTTTGGGCTGTTGCTAGACCAGACAAATGATCTCCACAAGCTCTGGTATGGCAATCGTTGAACTCAATGACTTCCTCCTCATGTGTGAGACATCGACGTACGACACAGTCTACACCTCTCCAATACAATGTATCATTGAGTATGAGATAATTCTTAGCCTGATGGCGTATGCGCCAATGCTCATCACAAGAAGTAAAGGTGGGGCACTTAAAAGTTTGGAGACAGATAAGTATATCTCCGTACCAGGAATCTGAAGATGTGATAACAAACATATCTCCCTGGATAGGCGATTCCTCAGGCACAACTTCACTTGACTCAACCGGAAGTTTCGAAACAATCTTTGCGAAGACCAATGACTTTTTGGAATTTGCTGAAATGAAGTCTAAGTCAAATTCCTGGACGATGACCATCCATCTACTAATTTTTCCTCCTATAAACCATCGTGTCAACATGTATTGGAATGGATTCACGACAGGAATGACGGTGGTCTTGCGAAATAGAACATAATGACGAAACCATTGAACAACATGAACTACTACCAACGCAAGTTTTTTGATATGAGAATAATTGAGTTCCGGTCCTATGAGGCCTCAACTCAGGTAAAAGATCATGTATTCTGAGAACGAATCATCTTCCTGAACTAAAACCATGCTAATGGTTGACTCTGTGGTAGCCAGATAAAATGAGAAATCTTTGTTATAGTTAGGTGGTCGTAGCAGAGGTGCAGTTGTGAGGGCATGTTTTAATGCGTCGAAAGAGCGTTGAGCGGCTTCGTCCCAGAAAAAGCGAACGTCTTTCTTCAGTAAACGCATAAATCCCTTGGTGATTTTAGCATAGTTGGTGATGAAGCATCATAAGGAGTTCTCCTTGCCTTGTAGACTCTAAAGTTGTAGGATTATGCGTGGGGGCGGAAACTAGATTATTGCCTCCACCTTGAGAGGATCGACCATGATCCCTGTTGTTGATACGATGAAACCTAACAAATGTCCTGACGTTACTCAGAAGCTGCACTTGTTTGGATTCAAGCGAATCCTAAAGTAATGACAGTGTTCAAATATTAGTCTAAGGTGTGTGCGATGATCCATTCTCTTACGAGATCAAGATGCTAAATCATCTAGATAGGCCTCGACTATATGCTTGAGATCGTGAAAGGTGAAAGACATGGCCCGCTGGAATGTGGCTCTGGCATTTTTAAGGCCAAAAGGCATCTTACAATATGTGAATGTACCCCACGGACAAATGAATGCCGTTTTGTGTTGGTCTTCAGGTTTGATTTGGATTTTATTATATCCCAAAAAATCGTCCATGAAAGAAAACGCTTCACAACCAGCACATTCATCAATGATCTGGTCAATGAATGGTGTTGGAAAATTATCTTTGGGATAGGAATACACGAATCGTGCCTTGTTTTTTATTGACTGGCACAGGATTTGACACCCATTGAGTCAAATGGATAGGATAGATAAAACCTGCCTTTAGTAATTTCTCAACCTCAACCTTGATGGCTGCTGCTTTCTTAGGATTTACTGGATGAAGTTTCTGTCAAATAGGCTTGGCATTAGGATACGTTGTGATTTCATGTTCAACTATTTTTGGATCGATACCTGGTATTTCCTCATAAGACTGGGCAAAAACGTCGCGGAATTCCTTGAAAATATCCGTGTAGATTTGAATCTCTTTGGGGGAGCAATCTGCTCCATCGAAGACGTTTTCCACAATGCCAGGGTTTCGTGAGATGTTGATTGGTAAATTTTCGGCGATAGTCACCATATTTACCTCAGCATAAATTTCATGTGTAGCTAAGAGATTAATAAGACACGACTGATCTCCCATCATGGTCACAGTGAATTCTCCTGCTTCGATTCGGTTTAACTCTGGGAGAAAATATGATCTATGATGAAGATCTTCCCAAGGTTTGTCCGGACTAGTCATTTCTTTTATTATTGCTTCATCAAAAGGCAATACTAAGTCTAATGAATCGACATTAGTGAGAGAACCCTGAGCCCAAATAGGCTTTAGAAGAGGATATAACTCTTGTGCAGGAGTTGGATCAGTGCTAGCTGAAGCTTGTTGGACTAAAGAGTATGCTACTTCAGCGGCAGACAAGGGCATGGACATGTCGAGGTGCCCTGTCTCATCCATCATGGTTGATGGGGAAGGAAGAATCCATGGATCCTCAAAGTAAGTCATGTAGAATGACGAAACTTGAAAAATCTCAACCTTATGGTGACTAATATAAATTTGATATCGCCCTATGGAGGTGGGTAATCGAAGGTACCCATCAAAGATGGGCACAAACCAACTCCTACATTGACGACACCTGGTTGAGTATTATCAACCATCAGGACCGTGGATGCCCCCAAAGTTGGGTCAAGTCTGGAGAAAGACAATTGATCGATGGTCACTATCTAGCCCTCGTGTGTAAACAACAAAACCCAAAAAACTGTAGAAACCACAGCTTGTATAGCATAAGTCCAAATCCATCCTAATAAGAGGTTATAGTCGAGGGGAGCATCGACTACCTCTACTTTGACACACATGGTCTTCCCTCCTAACTGCATGGGGAAAGAAGGAACGATGCCATGTGGTCGGAATGAATGACCATCGAAAGCAGTGAGGAGAGTAGGTGATGGAGACAAAATGGGTTGGCCAATGGCCTTCCAACATGCCAACAACATAACGCATGTCGAGGAGCCCTCGTCGACCACCTTGCAGAAGATATTCCATGTAAAAGTTTTTGTGGGGTAAGCCACTACTATCTGAAATGCTACGTGGTAAGGCAAATGAGGTTTTAAGTCGGTTGTATCTAACATGATGGTACCCAGATTACAAGTCTTAGTAGAGCCCAAAGTGATTAACAAAGCTTTCCTCTGAGAAGGGAAACTTTGGAAGACTTCCAAAGTAGACATCACACAAGAGGTTTGTGATAAATCCTCCACCACAGAGTAGTTCTGGGTGGCCCTTGTGTTTGGGTTATGAGAAGCCTTTTTAAATGCACCTTTTGGAATGCATGTCATTGTTTCTCCCAACGTCTTCTCAATCTGTAGAGGAAGAGATGGGAGTTCAGCTTCTTTGCCTTTCTCCGAAGCACTTGGTTTACTATAATCATGCGCTCTAGCTAATATGAAATCATCACCCCTAACCATATATATGTTTGCAGACGAGGGGCTGTTTGGAGGTGGGCATTTTTCTTGGATTCCCCCTTCTGTACTTGTAGAGGCTTGAGTTAGGTTTTGCCCATGTTGAAATCGGTTTGTCAACACTGCCTGTTGTTGCTGTGTGACAAATTTTTGGGCCTCTGCAAGTTGAGGACATAGATGGGTTGGGTGGTCTTCCATGCACAAGTTACAAGGATACCGTGACTTTCATTTTTCAGTGTTGTCCCCACTAGCATTATCATTGGGTTTTCTTATCCCCCTTACCTTTCTTTCATTGTTTTTTCTTCCCTTCAGGCTGTTGGGGGGCCTTTGGGTTAGTCGACTACACTGTGTGTACCTCAGACGTTTGAGTAGGGGGAGCAGCCAAAGCAGTAGTTTGGTTGGCCACTATGTGTTGTATGGATAACTGTTGCAACTGCTTTGTCAATTTCTCAGCGGGCTTGGTTTGTGCTGAATTGACGATACCATCAGCATGCGGTCCAACTCTCTGTCTAGTTTTATCTAGTATTGACCGTGGAGCATTTGGCAAGATGTTGTATAATAAAATGGACTGAGAATATATGAGCTCAAACTGTTGAGCCCTCCTGATGGCGTCTTTTTCAGAGAAAACCCCGGATGTCGTGATGTCTTTGGATACCTGCAGGACCAAAGACTTAAGGAACCACTCAAGCAAGAATGTTGGTGGGACTGGTACTTTGATTAAACTCTTCCGGTGTCTCCATTCTTGGATGTGATGAAAGATATGGTCCACTATTGTCTGTTCGAAATTAGCGAGCATCTCTGTGCCAGTGTCGTATCTCACAGGTAATTAGAAATGGTTAAGGAAATCCATCACCAATTCACCAAAAGAAGAGTATCTTGAGCGATCAAGCTCAATGTACCATTTCGCAACACTCCTAATGAGAGTACGTTGAAACAATTGCAACTATATGAAGTCATCCATCAATGAGTTAGATGAACACCAAAGATGGAAGGTAGTCACATGATCTCCTGTATCTTCATTAGGCTTAGCTTCGAAATTTGGAATGTCCGAAGACAACTTCTTCAACATAGGAGGCCAATGTAGATCGTGACAAATAGGGTCATTCAACAACCTTGTCAAATATGGCAAGTGTAAAGTTGCCAGGAATGGTAGTTTGGGTTGCTGTTGATAACCTGGGAAAAAGGGTCCTGGTGTTTGACTGGCACCAGGTTGCTAGGAAAAATTTGGCTGCTGGCCCATATTTTGGTAGAAACCATGGCCCTGGCCAGCATAAGGATGTTGCATCTGTGGAGACATCATCGACTGATTTCCCAAATAGGACATGGATTGTTGGGCATGCATTATATTTGAAGGAATTTGGGAAGGATTACCCCATGCCGGTCCCGTAGGGATAGGCATAGTATTTTGTCCGGGGTTCCATTGATTATGGAAATAATTACCCCAGATCAACATTCCGTAGGAGGGAATGGATCCTTGTCCTAAATTCCAAGGTCCTGGTAAGTTTACCCCTTGTACAGGAATAGTACCCTGCCCAGGAGTAGATTGTCCAAAAATGGGGTTGCCCCCAGCCGGGAAATTGGCTGACAAGAAGGTGTTGTTACCAAATGTTTCATTCCAAGAAAACAGTGTTGAACCTACCGGCATATTATGTGAAGGTGGTCCTTGACTCCCCTCTCCAAATAAACTATTGTGTACAGGTTGCCCGACAGATTACTGATGTGAACCATTGAGTGAAGGGGATGAAGGAGGGATATGACCTCCTGCATAAGGAAAAACATTAAAAGGCATAGGAGTGCCCCCCATGTGACCATACAGAGGATCTCTAGAGCTCCCTACCCTAAACCCAAAGTCTGTAAAGTGGAGTAGGACAGTACAAGACTTGTACCCGAACTAGGCATACCGTATGAGAATGGAGGGCCTGTCGCACTAGGTGTGAAAGGGGTTGTGGCCGCCGCCAAAGATGGGTTTAGACCACTGTGCGAAGTAGTTGCAGTCGAGACCATGGTGGCTCAAACTGACGACAGTAGGTTAGGAGATGACTCTCCTGTGGTGACAACCATGGTGGGAATTGAAGAATTCTCGGAAGAATTAACAACATTTGGTTCCATTGTTTTGTGAGGCACTGTCTGGCACTCGTGAAATTGAATTGGTACAATAAAAGGTGCCAAGAGATTAGTGGTTGAGGTTTCAAACGAGCCAAGAGCGGTTGCTTCAAGGTTCAAAATGGTTGATTCCTCCGAGGGTTGTTTGGGCACAATGGTTTGTAACCCGGTCGCTGTAAAAGACCCTTGTTGGTCTAGCTTCCACCTTAATGGTGGCGGGGGTGGCTCCAGTGTAACCAGTGGCAGGCCAAGAATCCTTCGTGACCGGCAGAGCTCAGGATCCTCCACTGTGTGAGAATATCCAAGACACTCTAAGGTAGTCTAGATGCTCAAAAGTAACGCACACTAAGAAAAAAAAGGTTCCTAGAAGATAACACAAGAAAACACTAAATTAATTGGAAGAATAGTTACAATAGCCAACACTAGAGCAACTTACTGGTGCAAGTGAAACTCGAACATGGAAGCACCCTCTGGGTATACTCTGTAAAGGATGGCCCAATTTTTGTCCTAGTTACCATGGTATACCCCTGCATTCACCTGTGTATGTCCCTAACAAATATTGGCAACTAGGTTACCAACATGAGAACAGTCACCAGGCGGGTACAGTCAAAAGTCGAGTAGACCACAATGAGCAGGGTATCGAGCCCAAAACCTGTCAAGGGTATCGAGAGAAAATGGTACAAAATAAAACTGAGGACCTCGAATGGATTCGAGACCCACGAAGCCTAGTGGCAAATGCAAACGACGGAATCCCAAAACAAGCCCTCTATATGTGTTCTCCACTACGATTGGTCTGGCTTTGGAGGGGTTATCTCCACTACCTTTCTGCATGCGACCTCGTTTTTATCCCCTGTGTTAGAGGGGGGTCCCAAGTAACTTCCATGAAACTAGACTTAGACACTCCCTATCTTAGACTCCAATGTTTGATTTTAAATGGCCTTGAAGAGTTTCCTCTCCAATCCTAATTCAAGGCCCTAGTCCTGAACTAGTTTGTGAACCCTACAAACATAAAAGTCTAGTAGATTTTAAATTTAGCATTACTTTTATGGATTTGTCTTACGTCAAGGGGTATGAGGGTGAAATTGATGGCGTGTAAAAGACGAAATAAAAAAATGAATAAAAAAGATGGAAACAAAACTTTTACTGAATGCAAAATTTCAACTTTTCAAAAGAAAGAATTTTTTAACTTTTCTAAGATTTTGGACAACAAACTCAAAGGAATTTCACTTGACTATGAGCTACTTATGATCTAAGTGAACTGCAAAAAATTATGAAATAAAACACTTTTCCCTAGCTAATGATGCAGAAACACACTCTTCAACCAAAGAAGAAAATGAAAAGAGATTTATTTATTTATTTAAATGCTAATAAAGCAAGAAAGGGAAAATACTAACAAGCAAAAAACCAAGAAAAACAACTCTGGATTAAAGCGCAAATCGCAAATAATCATATTAAAAAATCACACAATAACAATTGTAAAAACAATGACTCTCAGGCTTGTCTAAAAGCCGTAATTTTTTTTTATTTTTCTAACAACGTTTTAAATGAGAAAAAGTAAGCTAAGGGTAAAAATAATCCTAAGCTACTAACTGTTCAAACAGAGATTCAAACACTCGAGAGGAATACTTCCTATCAAAGGAGAGGATGACTGCCTCACCTTTAACAAAAAGTAGCGTGTACACGCACACAATTGTCACTAAAATAGCACGCATGAGAATGCGTGCTGAACAACAACAGAAGGCATGTACACGCGGGCTGACCTTGTACAGGCCGCGTGTATATCTAAAATATAAGAAAAAATGAATACAGACAGACCAGACCAGGAAAATACCTCTGGTATTGATAACCATGATCCCTTGAAGGCTTGGATACTCTTTCTAACAGAAAAACAAATAATGCAAGGGAATAAATAATAAGGCAAAAACAATCTGGGATAGGACTGTTAGCAAACAAGACTCAGACAGAATTCTAGAAAACCCCCTAAGAATATGTGATTCTGACAGGGAAGAGGAGGACTGCCTCTGAGGTTCTCTGAACTCCTACATGCTACTGCTACCTCTATAGCTAGCGTTCACACGCAGGTTGTAAGACGATAGGATGCGGGTACATGCGTGCAAGCCTTGTGCAGGCCGCGTGTAACTGTGTGGGTCCCGAAAAACATAGTCAAGAAAAAGTCAGGGAAAGATGGTATGGAAAACCAGACTCCCTGCTAGCTCAGACTTTACATAAACGAAAAGAAAAGACAGGCAAGAAAAACTAGTCTTTAAACTACTAAAAAACTAAATAAAATTCTAGGAACCCTAAAGAGTTATTCCCCAGTATGGTCTCCAATTCTATTGTTGGGGAAAAACACCCTATGGACTAGCAAATAGAGTTCAGACTTTGCATGCAGATATGACCAAATAGAAATTACTTTCTACCTACATCCATAGATTTAAATCCCCTTTTCTTAGTAAATGCATGGAATGTTCCACCTACCTTGTTACTGACGTTTGATGTCGATCCTCCATTGTTCTTGATTACTTGTTCGGAATATTCCTTCCAAAGTTGACCTGCATTCAAGACGAGCAACAACTATGCATTCATACTACTTATATACTCATGGGTTAGAAATCAAACATAACCTAATCAAACCATAAACCGTTCATGAATTGGGATGGGAAAAGCATTCTCTTTATTACTTAAAATTAATCAACTTTACAAAAGCTGAGACCGGCCACCACTCCTTGAACCTGAGCCTAGGCTCCTATTCTTCTGTCCTTCAATTTCTTTTCTTTAAATCTCCTTTGGCATTAGGAAAGGCTAAAGGGTTGGGGCAATGGAATACATAAATGGGCAGAGTTTTTTTGTTATATTTTTCCTCTTTCAAATGGTACCCCTACCCCTTCTTTTATAGGCTAGAAGGAGCTAGGTATTTGGAGGAACCCTCGGCCATGCATGGCTGGGAGTTTAAGTTAACTCACCCATAGATTTTTGTTCCATCAACAAAATTCCTTTTTTCATGCTTTTGTCGGCCCACGCAGGCTATTTTGGGTCAGCCAGCGTGTACATGCATTTAGTAATGGGTTAGGGCATGTGGGCCTTTACACAAGAGGATTTTCAAAGAGTTGTTTAGTAGAGATTTTGCAAAGAAGGGATATGAGCTGGTCTGATGCCAGGTAAGCATGTGTGGTGCAATTTAGGGTTATAACAGAGAGAGAGAGATAAAGGTTAGTGAGAGAGAGAGGGAAGGGGAGAAAGAGAGAGAGTGGAAGAGGGTGAGGGAGTGAGAGAGAGAGAGTGAGAGAGAAAGGAGGGGAGAGAGAGAGGGAGACAAAGTGGGGGAGATGGAGAG
>ML805914.1:41274-55562 GCA_009831015.1 Picea engelmannii
TATGAGGATTTCTTGGTTCTTAGACAATGGTGCATATCATCATATGAAGAAAGAATGAGATCTATTTAGCACTCTGACAAAGAGTGACTCAGATGTTCATGTGCAACTTGGTGATGATGCCAAGTATGCAGTGAAGGGAGAAGGTACAATTATGTTCCAACTTGATTCACGAGGTTCGTTATATGCCCATGATGTTCTTTGCATACCAAGTTCGAGGAATAATTTCCTCTTAGTATCAACTATGTAGGACAGGGGTTTCTTTGTTACCTTTCATAGAGGGTATGTACTCATACTTGCGGAGAAATCTATGCCATATAGTGCAGTGGTTATTGGATTTAGAGAGGTCACTTTATACAAGTTGCAGGGAAAGATTGTTCAAGATTTGGTACACAATAGTGACAACCTATGTGAGTTGTGGAACAAGAGTTTGGGCCACCTACACTATAGGTATTTTCCAATTATGAGGGGGATTTTTACATGTCTTTGAGAGTTCAGTATTGAGAAGTGGGGAGTGTGCAGAGGTTGTGCACTTGGGAACAATGCCAATGATGATTTTCCTAGAAGAAATAGTAGGTACAAGGGTATATTGGATCTTATCCATTCATATGTGAGTGGTCCAATGTCAGTGGAATAATTATAGGGATCATCATACTATGTGGTTCTTATTGATGACTTTTCTAGGAAAACCTGTATCGTCTTTATCAATATCAAGGATGAGGTCTTCAATCAGTTCAAAGAGTTTAAAGCTTAGTTAGAGAACCATACAGGTAATAAGATCAAGTTCTCGAGGTTGGATAATGGGGGAGAGTAGAACTCCAATGGCTTTGAAGTATTTCTACAAGGAGGTAGGGATCAAGAGGGGCTTGATAGTCTCATAAGACCCTCAATATAATGGGGTCGTGGAGAGAAAGAATTAGTTGATTGTTGGTTCTTCCAGGGCTATGATACATGACCAGGAGTTTCCTATCTTTCTTTGGGTAGAGGAATGTAACATGGAAGTATATGTGAAGAACGTGAGTTCACACAAGATATTGGGGTACACGACTCAAGAGGAGGCATTCTCAAGAGAGAATCCAGATATTGGTCATTTGAGGATCTTTGGTTGTCCAAATACATCCATGTACATGTGGAGAAAAGGATGAAGTTGGAGCCCTCAAGATATAAGGGTACATTTGTGGAGTATAGTGAGACCTCAAAGTCTTACAATATCTTCATTAAAATACAAAGGAACATAGTTGTGAGCATAGATGTCAAGTTCGAGGAGGATTTGGAATCTAGGAGATACCAGGATTGATCAACACTGATAGAATATGATGAGTAATAGGCTCTCAAGGATGGGTAACAATCAATAGTTCATACTTTAAGTGGGGAGGAGGCGTTATCCCCTTCTAGTATTTTCAGGAGATCCATGTGGCTATTACAAACATTGAGGGATGTTGGTGATGCTCCTAGGAGTGAGATCAGAGAGTGTAGGCCTCTGAATAAATTTCGAAACTATATGACACTTATGAGTAGCATTATTGATGTTGAGCCTTCCAGTTTTGAGGAAGAAACATATCAATAGGTTTTGCAGGATGCCATGGTAGAGGATTACACATATATTATGAGGAATGATGATTGGGACATAGTGTAGAGACTAGAGGGGAAGTCAATTATGAGTTCCAGGTGACTCTACAAGATCAATCATGTTGCATATGGTAGTATCGAGAAGTTCAAGTTGAGTTTTATGGCTAAAGGGTTCTCCTAGAAATATGGAGTGGACAACAAGGATAAATTTTCTCCATTCGTTTGGTCTTCTTCTATTCAAGTTGTTATTTCTATTGCTTCAGTTATGAGGGGGAAGATATGTCAAATGGATGTGAAAATAACTTTCCTCAATGGGATCATTGAGGAGGAAGTATACATACAGAAACCTCAGGGATTTGAGGTACATGGGTCAGATTCTCATGTGTGTAGGTTTAAGAAATCCTTGTATGGACTCAGGAAAACAACCAAGGTGTGGTATTCCAAGATTGATGGATACTTATAGATTATGGGCTCTACCAAGAGTGACGTGGATCCTAACCTGTACTTCATACTTATTGGAGAGGAACCTCTCATCTTGGGTTTGTATGTAGATGATTTATTTCTCATAGGTGAAAAGGAGCTTATTATAGATTGAAAAGAGGATTTATCTAGTGATTTAGAGATGAAGTACATTGGATTGATGCATTATTTCAAGGGGTTAGAGGTATGGCAAGCATCGAGAGAGATCTTCCTTAGGAAAGGGAAGTATGAAATAGATATATTGAGGAGATTTAGGAAACAGGACTGTAAACGGATGGCCACACCTATGACTACCAATTTGAAGAAGGTGGTGAATTCAAATTCAAAGTTGGTGGATCCAATGATATATCGGCAACTGATAGGGTCCTTAATGTATTTGGTCAACACTGGCCCAGATATTTGTTTTGTTGTGAACACCTTAAGTCAATTCATGGTGGAGCCGAGGAAAGTGTATTAGATCGTGGTGAAACATGTTCTCAAGTACTTGAAAGGTACAATGTAGTATGGATTGACATATCTTGGAGGATATGAAGTGGATGTGTAGGGATGTAGGGATATATAGACTTAGATTGGGTAGGGAGTGCAGTATATAGGAAGAGAACCTTGAGGTGTTGCTTCAGCTTGGGATGAATAGTGATTACTTGGTTCGGCAAGAAGAAAAATTTTGTAGCACTCATTTCATAAGAGGTAGAGAATATGGAAGCAAGTATGGCGAGTTGTGAATCCATTTGGATTCACAAATTACTTACAATTTTATTTGATTAGGAGTTGGAGCCTACAGTGATATACTGCGATAATCATAGTTGTATCAAGCTCTCAGAGAATGTAGTATTCCATGATAGTTCCAAGAATATTGAGATCAAATACCACTTCATCTGAGATAGGATCCAAAAGGGAGTAGTCTTGCTTCAGTCTATTTACATAGATGAGAAGGTTGCAGATATTTTGACCAAACCCTTGGAGAAAAGGAAGTTTGTGTTCTTTACTGATAGACTTGGGGTGGTGCAAAATACCTTCCTTACTAAGAGGGAGTGTTGATGCATGTAGCATTAGACATGTATTTCCACATAGGCTTAGTATCTAGCATGTGGAATCCGTCCAAATCCTTTTATCTTGGTAACTTTATTTAAATTAAAGGAATTATGAAAGTAAAGTGATTTTATTAGTAAGTTGAGTTATTTAAGGAAAATTTTAAAATTGATTAGCATGTAATATCAAGTGAGGTGAGAAGTAATGTCGATCATTAAGCAGCTTGGATACTAGAAACAAATTGTAACTCAATCTTATAAAAGCAAGGCAAGGGTGAAGGAGGAAGCCAGACTAAAACGTTGATCACACGTTGATCAGAGCAGAGAAGGATTTTTTCTTAGATATGATTGGATCTCGAAGGACTATGATTCAAGGATATATCAGATAGGTGGAGAAGGACTTACATCTAGATATCAGGTCAATGAGAAGATAGAACATAGGTATCTACAAGTGGGTTTCAGCAACGTGAAGCCACAAGAAAAAGTTGTGTCGTACAATATTTGTGTACATTTATAAAAGTTACAAAAATAAAAGTTACCTCCTATTCAAAAAACACATTTATAAATTTTGAACACATTTATAACTCCTGAAAAAAATAGACTAAAATATGCCACATACTTCCACAAATAATTCTAAAAGAAAACAATGGAACACCCACCTTAAAAAATAACATTAGGTTGTCAAAGTCCTAGCTCCTCTTAAGTTTTAAATTATGTGAAGCAACTCATTTTCACATACCTTTGTTAGTGAAGGCACTGACAATCATGTTACTGGCATAACAACCTCATGGAAGACCTCTTTAGGCCTGCACAGGGGATAATTCCATCTTCTTCATACCTCTATGATAATGAGTTATCCTTCTGATGCAAATCTATGATCTATTTGGTATCCACATGTACTTGTAGACATTGATTTTCTTCATCATCTTGTTTTGTTTCCCCCAATGGTTAAGAGAATGGTATCCTTATATGGGATTTTTAGGGTTTCCCCAAGCTATTGATGTATGCTGTCAGTGCACTTTGTAGATCCTCATGAGCTAATATCGATTCATGCTCCAAATCAGAGTTCATTTTCTTATTTTTTGATAGAATGTGCATTATTTCCTTCATGAAACCTGAAATCACTTCACACAACAGAGGACTACAAACAGAGTTACAAGCCTTAGATAACATTGTAGACCTTTCAAGTGCATTTCCTAAGGTAAATTCATATTTGGGTTTGACATGTTTATTTCTCATATTCTATCAAAATGTTTAACTTCTACATCTCAACATTCAACTTGTACATAATTTGAGAACCCAATTCCAACTTCTCTACACATTTTCACAAAGCGAGAGTCATTGCCATGACAAGAACCTATTGAGTTATTCCCCTCAAACCATTTCTTTTCAATCTCAGCAGTATTTTTGGTTTTCATAAGAAACATTGAAAGACTAGAGTCTAAAAAACACGTTGAGAGAAGATCTCACGACAAAGATTTTTTGATGCAGTAAGGGGAATTTCCAGAGAGTTACAGTACTTAAATGCAAATAAGATACTACTATATACCTTGTGTGTGCTCATGTAGATGAGTGCAATAATGCTCATTCTAGAAGACCAAATTCCTGTAATCAAAGTTCATTCTCATTCATCCACTCATGTAGATGAGTGAAACAGTTCTCATGGTAGGAGACCAAATCCCTATAATCAAATTTCATTCTCATTCAAACACAAACATTTCACAAGACTACAAATGAGCATTACTATCCCTAAAGAAGCTGCAGGTAAACTCGCCACTGGATCATGCAAACAGAGCACATACAAAAGTAAACAATTGAAATCAATATAATAAGAGGTGAATTAAAAAGGTAGCAGAAAACAAAAAACTAGATATCATTAAAACACTGCGCACCTGTTGGAAGTCTCTTTTCACAGATATGTCCATTTATCATCCTATTTTATCAACACTTGCTTTTGAATATGTCATGTAGTACACAAAATAAAATACAAACTCATGACAAATCAAGGCTAAACACTTGGAAAAAAGCATGAATAGATACATAAAAAAACATAAATCATAAGGAAAAGGGCATTGTCTAATTGTTCTAAGAAATATTTTTTTCGTCGGAATCCAACCATATAAATTTATTGGAAATCACTATTTTTTGTTGTTTAAAATTCATTTATGAATACATAAATGGATTCAACATGGTGAAAACCCTGTGAGGAACTCAAATTATACATAAATAGTCACTCAAATATGAGTATATAACAATTTCTCACCAAATTTTGGATAAATTTGTGGGGAAAATATTGTCGAGAAATAATCATTTCGTAGAACATTTAGACTACTGTGAAAAAAAATGCATGAAAGCCCTGTTTTGGATTTACCAGCTAACTCATTTGCTTTTTGGATTAACCCTTCTATTAGAACTTACACTCTATCTCTGTTTGAATTTACCCTTTTGTTGGGCTCATCTGCTTTTTGGATTTATCCTTCGATTAGAACTTACACTCTATCTGTGTTTGAATTTACCCTTTTGTTGGGCTCATCTTCTTTTTACATTTATCTTTCCTTTAGAGAGGTTGAGATACGAGGAAGCTGTAATTCGTTGAAGGGAGAGAGGAAATTTGTCATATCTCCTAACAGATCTTTCAAGAGAGGGTGGAAAAGGGAGAAATCATCTATCTGTTGAAAGGAAGGATACATATATCTTTATTCTGAAATAATTTAAGCATTTATGTCCTCCTTCCTCCTCTATCCATGGTATGACGTGCCTCTATGATTGGGTGTCGGAGTCTCTGTGGGGTTTTGTCTCTAAGTCTGTGTGTGGTTAGATGTGTGTGTCATGTCTATTTGTGATAGAGGAGGAGGATGGTCTAGACTGGGGTCATCTGGATTTAGATCAACCTTTCAAGAAAATGAACTTCCAAGAAATTGAGGATGTACTAGATTTGTTCATCATGGAGATTATTTCCCTCTCTCAATAATCACGGGGCTTCAATTCCAGGCACATTTATTATTATTTCCCTTTATTTGATCTCAAAATCCCCACGAACCTCAGTTTGATAGAAGACCTAGAAACCAGATTCCTTTCCTTTCAACGATCATTCCTTTCTGTAATTTATTTAGCCCTTGCAATGATGGTTCAATTCTAATCTGAGTTGTGCTTAATAATAACTGCACAAATTAGTTCTCAGATTGACTCTTCTCATTTTATGTACTTAAAATATATGTTAATTTAATATTTTATACGTGATTAATTTCTATAAGTTTTGTTCATACCTATTGTTTTAAATATTTGAGAATAAGAAAGACAACTAAAGTAATAGGAGATTCTACACGCATTACATAGGAATACAATTGATAACAATTTTGTTGTTGTGAAGGTAAATGTTATGATTTATTTTTATTTTTATTTATTTTTATATGATTAGTGCCCATATTTTTATGATGAGTGTAATGTCTGAAGTAGAGGTATCTTTCAATTTATTTTTATGACAAATTTGGGGTTGGAATTAGAGTTATATTTCAATGTATCATTATAGTATAATGTGTTATAAAGGAAAAAAATCAGTGTTGTTTTTTTAAATTTAATAATGTTAAAATTGGGACTTTATCAAAAAGGTAAGATTTGTTTGGTGTAATTTGTTTTTCTCCTATCTTATAATATAGGATGGGGATATTTCATCAGTTATATATATATATATTATATTTGTTTATGTTTATTATAAAGTTTTTAATTATTATTTAATGAAAATTGGTTATTAATTTTGTAATTTTTACAATAAATATGAATATATTTATATATTTATTTAAAAAAAAAATTACATTGTAATTAGTAATAAAATTGGTTATATTTTTGGAATGTGGGAATTAGAACCCTCCAAATGCTTGTATGGGTGGTGTCCCATTTTCTTTCTCTTATGTTATATTATTTTTAAAACTCACCCACATCAAAATATAATTTTTAAGCTCATTAATTCTTAAGATGTTTCAAATGAAAAATCAATTGTATCTACCAATATTAATGAAACATGGAGGTTAAGGTTAAATTGTGTACATGTATTTATTTATTGCATAAGATCAATTTGAAAATTCACATAGAACTAAAAAAAAATCGTTGGTCCGTTTTAAAAAGGGCCTTGCAATCGATTAGGGTTGTTATTCCTAATTCCCATTTTAGAATACCAAAATCACTTGAGCACTTAAGCTTTCCTTGTTAGAAGGGGAAAGTGACTTCGATCGAGCAAACACTTTCCCTCATTAGAAGGAAAAGTACAAGTTCAAAAGATAAACAACTCATGAAGTGTGAATTTCCAAGTTGCATGGCATTTAATAAAAAGGAAATTTTATATAACATTTGAAATTTCCACACTAACACAATTTTTAAATGTAAAAAGGTAGCTTTAGATTTTCCTAAGATTACCAAAGTGATAGAGGTTGCAAATTTTTCATTGAAAAATTAGACACAGGTAAATGAGAGGCACCTTCATCAACTATGACAATTCCTAAATTACACAATCAAATAGTTCCCATTGAATCCATTTTCAACTTTGTCCAAAGAATAGTCACAACAACAAGGCATGGGTTAGGCTAGATATGTAAGCATTGAGTTGGAAGGAATGTTTGACAAAAATAATAATCATTAACAAAGTTGGTCACATGGTTGCATTGAATATATCCCTTGTTGCATAGTCAATGAAAAACTCCCTTGCATTACCTTTGGTTATTTCAAAAATACCACCATCCCAAGAGGAAGCCAACAATTCTTAAGATCTTTTGATATTATTAAATCCACCCAAGGATATAGGGTGGCCATCAAGGAAGAGACTATGACGAGCCATCTTGTTTTTGTGCAATTATAAATTTAGGCAGTAATTTGACAAGAAAACTTTCCTAAATGATTGATTTCTTGCATGTTAATGAACAAATGTTTGGACTCACCCTCTATTGCATGCCTCACTTTGTTCCCTATGAGGTTAGGAATTATAATGAAAAGTAATGATTTTTCCTTGGGTACCATCCATGAGTGTGAGGAGAATCAAGGCGTCTCCCAACATGGTTTTCTTTTGAATAAAAAATGGCAACACTACTAATAATTTGACTTCAAAACAACTAGGAAAATACACCAAATGTGATATTTAAATATTTTCATCACTTCCATGTGAGGATCCTCCAAAGGGAATTTCAAGAATAATAATATTTAGATTTTAAAAATTTTATCTCTAATAATCTAATTTATAATTTTAAGGGTAAAAAAGATTTAACAAAATGTGACCCAGAAAGTGTTTTCTCTAAATTGACCATAATTTCTTAATGTCTTCCTACCATATTAATCCACTGCAAGGAAATTTGCAACTACTATAGATCTACACCTAGATAGTTTCAAGCAACCTAGGAAGCAATATGATTTTTTAGTATAATTAATACAATGATGACATTTTAGTGCATAAAATACTAATCCCTTGGGTTTCGATACTCTTAACGATAGATAATGAAGTTGCATTAAAAACAAAAGTTGTCTATTTCTCATTTGAAGAACTTGGTCTTATGATTTGTGGCTCCTAATTTAGTGGAGTAATACAATTAAGGAAAGAAAGAATATTGAAAGGAGAGTCAAGAAAAAGAATAAAAATAATAAAATAGTGGGGAGAAATGGAAAAGAATAGAAGCAGATTCATTCTGATAGAGGGCCAAAGGAGAGTTGTAATGGAATGAAAATAAACAAATATGTAAAAGAAAACATAGAAATATGGAAAAATTCAACATCACAAGGAATTGCAATCCCATCCACTAACTTTCAAATTTAAAATTTGAAGGATATCCCCAAGCTTCATATCTATGGTTTTCATTCCCGAAGATAAACTTGACACTGATCTTTTCTGATAAAAAAAATGTGTCAACAAACTCCATCCTTGCCACCCATTAAACCTGTGTGTTCATGTACTCGTAGTTTGAGAGAATACCAAGCCAATGGACAATTGTATTCAATCTCTTGAGTAATACCATCCCCCTCTTTGTATTGACCAATGCCACCACCATTAGTCATAAGCACAAATCTATAAAGAAGCACTAGTGATTGTTGCTCAAGAATATTAGGATATTTAATGCATGTATTTTTCATGTGACATTGTACTTCACTCGTTCCACTCCATGCTATCCTAGCATCACATCCACCCACTATATTTTCATAATAACCAAATGTATTGTCATTAAATGTGATATTGTTCATGCAACCATGTGAGTAAGCACATGCATGAAATGTAGTTAGTACCATATCTTTCACTCACTATGATGTTAGCACATTACCACTTTCCACCACATATTTATCACTTGCCATAGGCATGCTGTTAGGAGTTATTCCACCAATTTCTACATGTTGTCCCCTACTTTCCAAAAAAAAATGAGTTTTTCATCCTAAAATGATTTTGTTATAATTTATAAAAAATATATCAAGAAAATTTCTTCCACTAACACATAGATGATTGGTCATGATGACATAAGAGTCTTTCAAATACCCACCCCAATATTTGAGTTGCCAATATACAATGCTCGACAATCAACCCAAGTAGATAGGTACATACAGTTTTGAATAATGCACATGCATAAATTAAGATCTTCCTTGATGTCGGTGGAAATGGATGTTCTTTGAATTGTCCAACCTTCGATTTTACAATCCCCATATTGCAATTGTTAAATATTGACAACAACACTACATCAAAAAACTTGGCAACCGACTCAATGGTAATTAGGATAGATCCAATATCAATTCAAATATTTCAGGGTTTGTAATGAATGATTTGCACACAAACTCTATTAGTAGAGTATTGTTTCCATTCATGATGATTGGAAGACCGAGAGCCATATTCCCCATAGAAGAGTTGAATGGTCAAAAGTTATAGCCAATGATAAATAATCCTCATCAGCAGAGATGTCGCGTTTTGAGCTGGCACATAGCAGGAGGAATCCGTTCACGCGTGATTCACGGCAAAATCATTGAAAAAACGCATGAATCAAACGGAAAGAAAAGCATGAATCGTGGTTGAAGAAAAGCTGACTCATATGCTAACGGTTCTATTAGCTGACTCATATGCTAACGGTTCTATCTGCCGACTCATCTGCTTTTTGTGTTTATCCTTCCGTTACAGAGGCAACAAATTTGGCTCATCTGAAGGATTCCGTGTAGAAGAGTGGCAAAGGCAGAAAATCGTTTATGCGTTGGAAGGAAGGATAAATCTCAAATCTCATTCAATTTCAACATTTCCCTCCTGTTTCCTTCTCTATCTATGCTCTGGTACGTCTCTGTGATTGGGCTTCTGTGTGTTCGGTTGAGTATGAGTCACGATGTGTTCCGTTGAGAGGTCTTTTGTCTCTGGAAGAAGGAACGAGGATATGATGTGTGGCAAGGTATTTGAAGGCACTAGAGTAGCTTTGGTGTGCGATAGAGTTAACCCTGAGATGGGTTCTATTAACGGAGGATTCAGGGGTGAAGATGGAGCTGGAAGAGGGTATGGAGGGAGTGGAGGTGGGTCTGCATTAGATTCCAATAGCACAGATGCTTAATATCAGAAAATGCTGCAGGCAGATTCCGGCAACCCATTTCTGTTAACGAATTATGCGAGGTTCCTACAGGAGGTGAGTATTGAGGAAGCCTTGTTGACTGCATATCATCCATAGTCTTGTCTGATATATAAAGACACTATTTATAAAATATATATTCTTGCATAAAAGTTCTCAATACCGTTGGTTTTATGTCTGCTTAGGTCCACCATGATTCAGAAAAAACTGAGGAATATTATGGGAGAGCCATACTAGCCAGTCCTGGCGATGGAGATGTCCTCTCTCGTTATGCCAATCTCACATGAGATGTTCATAAAGATGCACCTCGTGCAGAATCTTACTATGATCAAGCTATTGAGGCTGCTCCTGATGATTGGTTAGTATCTTTTCTCTCTCTATTGATTTATCCAATTATCTGCCTGCATTGCTGTGTCCAATTATGTCCTTGCATTGCTGTGTTTGCATTGTTGGTCTGCTTTGCTCTCATAAACCCTAGAAAATATTAAGCATCAATGGTTTAAATTGTTTGGAGATTTTATAAGATTCGAGGCTGAAAATATTACGCATCAATGGTTTAAATTCTATTGATTTATCCAATTATCTCCCTGCATTGATGTGTTTGCATTTCTGGTCTGCTTTGCTCTCATAAACCCTAGAAAATATTACGCATCAATTGTTTAAATTGTTTGGAGATTTTATAAGATTCGAGGTAGAAAATATTACGCATCAATGGTTTAAATTCTTTTGATTTATCCAATTATCTCCCTGCATTGCCGTGTTTGCATTGCTGGTCTGTTTTGCTCTCATAAACCCTAGAAAATATTATGCATCAATGGTTTAAATTGTTTGGAGATTTTATAAGATTCCAGAGCGAAAATATTACTATTCGAGATTGTTCGGAGATTTTAAATCGTTTAAATTGTTTGGAGATTGTTTGGAGATTTTATAAGATTCGAGGCCAAAAAATGCATACAAACCTACGAATGGTATCAGATTAAGTACCTGCAAGTTTCGAGCTCGTATCGTGTAGATAAACGTAAAAAGCATTTGATTACACGATTGATTGGTAAAACTGCCAGTCAATTATGGAAAGGCATTTCATGAAGCAACAAAACAATTTTAAGAAATAGTTTTGCCAAATCGAGAGCGTAGGAGTAAAAACAACAATTTTAAGAAATAGTTTTGCCAAATCGACAACGTAGAAGTAAAAACACCAAAAAATATTTTGGTCTAATCTCTTTAGCTTAATCTAAATTCTGAAAGTGAAAAGTAAATAAAAATATTTTTGAGTTTTCTAACTATAAACATAAGTTAGTGGTATGAGTTGATAAAAGTTAGAATTATCATTTAGTTAAAGATTTTATCGTACACAGTTTACATCCCTAAAAAATTTCCATTTGTATGAATAAATGTAAAAATCTACATAATCAGATAAATACTTTATATTATTTATTCATTTTACATTTAAAATAACTATATATGTAAAAGAAAATGAAATGAGCCTTATGTATATATTTTGTTTTCAAGGGTTATATTTTAAATGGATTTGTGATAAGTTTATTTGAGGGTTCAAATCATTAAAAGAAAAAAGGTTATCATTTTATTTTACCAAGAAGAAGTTATTTGGTTAGAAAGAAATATGTTTTTTTTCCTTCCTATGTGGAAAGCATTGTGTGTATATGCTTACTAATTTAATAATTAAGTACACCTATCTTATGGTATATTCACAATATCATTGTATCATGTATGGATATTATAGCATCTAATTTTTTCAATCACTTAATAAGTGTCTAAAATAATAATAATAATAAACAATAAAAGATACATAATAAATCATAATAATACTAAAATAAAATAAATTATTTTTATTGGGTGTTGGTTGGTAAATCTATGTTGTTATTCTCCTTAACAAGTTTCAAATGACCATTCACAATTAGGACTAGAGAAAGTCATGAAAAACTAGTATATAGTCACATATGTCTTATAAGAGAAAGGTTTCTAAATTCTATGTATCCACTAAAATAACTAAAATCTATATTTTAAGTTTTTGGTTGGTTCTCTAGAAATGTATTTTTTCCTATATTTATATGGTATTGGAATAGATGTCCAAATATTTATGTGTTGTTTTTACTTTTTTTTCATACATGTTATTACCTTTTTTTTAATATATGTTATTAAATTATAATTATTAGAATAAGTAACCAATTTTATATTTGTTCAAAATAAAGATGGATATATTAATATATTCTTTTTACTCTTTTTCCATACATCTTATTACATTATAATAATTATTGATTAAAATTGATTATTTGGAAAAGTGGAAATTAAATTCACTCCCATGTTTAAAGGAAGTGAAACCCAACCTCCTTAGATTAGTATAATGCTTATATTGTCTATATATTTATTTATTTTTCATTAAATTTTCCCATATCAAAATACAATTTCTATCAATATATTCATTTTTAAATTAAAAAATGTGTTTGTCAGTTTTTGTTATTTATTTACTTTTCATTAAGCTTTCCCATATTAAAATACAATTTCTACACATATATCATTTTTAAATTAAAATTTCCGTGTGTCATTTTTGTTATTTATTTGCAAGGCATGTTCTCGTTTACAATTAATGTATTGATTTTGAGTTATGATAAATTGTTAAAATACAATTTCTACACATATATTCATTTCTAAATTAAAAATTGTGTTTATTATTTTTGTTATTTATTTATAAGGCATGTTCTGATTTCAAATTCTGATTTGTCAATTCTGATTTCAAATTATTTGTATAAATTGTAACCATACAATTTTATTTTTCATGATATTATAAATGTTTTTGAAAACTGATATTTACTTAATTTTTATATTTTATTAAAATAAAATTTAATTATTATAATATTTTTTTTATATGTGTATTTTATTATGTAAATTATCTCAATAATGCATGCATAGAATTTTACAATAATAAAATTTCATCGTATAATTTTTTTTGATTTGTGATATAATATGATGGGAAGTATCAATTTTTTTGCTAAATTTTATTGTTATATATTGTTTCTATGTGATTTAGTGTCTTTAGTATGTATAAAATGTATTTGTTATTTTTGATTGATTTATTTGTATGTTATAAATTTTAAAACTAATCCTTAATGTTATTTGTGAAGATAAAATATATATATTCTATGATAATTTTATATATTTAGAATATTAATTTATATTTATATCTTAGTTTTATTTAATTAATTAGATATATCGAAAAATTGTGTACACTATTCATATTATTTTATTTCTGTGAAAGAATATTATATTATAATATATATTGTGTTCTAACTTAAATAATTTGTAAATATTTATATAATCAATATATTTTTCACCATACATAATACTAAATTTTCTATGTTTTAAATAAAATCATTATTTTTAAAACTTTTATGTTAGGGAGGAAGAGAGGGAGGTAGGGTGCAAAGGTGGGAGAGATAGATAGATTCACAAAGAGAGAGAGAGAAACAAAGATTGAGAGTGAGGCAGGGGGGATAGGTAGTGGCACGAGAGAGGTAGATGAGGGAGAGAGAGAGGGGGTTGGGGAGAGATAGAGAGATGGGGGGAGTGATGGAGGGAGTGATGGAGGGAGTGAGAGATAAAAAAAAGAGGGATGAAAAAGGATAGGGAAACAGGA
>ML805914.1:91646-102465 GCA_009831015.1 Picea engelmannii
AATTTTAAACAATATATTTGTTGCAATATGAATCGAACTGATAACATGGTCAAATAATGCGAATCGATTGGTTGGGTATAACAGTTATGATTCACATCTATTCGCAATTTGGTTATGCATTAACAGAATGGTATTCAAATTGGTCAAAAATACATGGAATATAAAATCATAACAGTTAACCATTATTGCCAACCATATCGTACAGAATATAACCAATTTCGAATTGAAACATTGACTGTGTTTGAAATTGAAATACCAAAAATAGCTTATGTTTAGAAAAGATATTAACAACTTCAATAAGCAATAGAGTATTCAATTGAAGCCAAATTAAAACAATCAAATCCATACCACGATCAATCGAATCAAAGCTAAATCCAATCAAAACTAATCCGGGAAACGGAATTCGATTAATCAAAACAAAATTATGCATATAGTGCATGCTTATGTGTCAAAGCAAATCCACGCTGTAAACAGAGCTTATGAGTTTGTCATATAAACAGGTGATAGTCATACCAGTGAGGTTGTTCGAGCTATGCAATTTTGAATTAACGACCGTTGTAGCTGACTCCACATTCTTAAACAAAATCGAACCTGTTGTTCGCTGTTTCTTATCAGTGGCTGGCGATTTAGCCTTCTGACTGGTGAGCCTTGCAACTTGATCTTCCAGAGCATGAATTCTGGACTATAGCATTGGCACATCAAGGTAATACCTTTCTAACCATGAGCCACACTGATCACATGGTGGAGCAGCTGGTTCAGATAGAGAAGGAGGGGGTTTTGACGAGTCACTGGGGGTTTCACAAGGAATTTTGATGCCTAGATAATTAGGGTCATTTTTCAAGCAAGGTGGTAGGTTTTTCACAAAGTCGTATGAGGGTTTGTCACACAGACCTTCCGAATAGGGATACTCCCTTGCCAGGTAATGTTCCACCTCCGAGTCAGAATCTTCACTCACCATGATAGGGTCAGGGTTGACAGGAGGTCTCAGTTTGTTTCTTGCCATGTGAGAGATTAATCGGGTATTCTTTTTTCCTTTGGAATTCACAGTAGGTTTGGTTTTAGGCCTTTTAGCCACGGGTTTAATAGTTTCGACATCTTTGGTCATAGAATTGGGTAGGTCAATAGGTGAGTCAGGTAGGGGTTTAGGTAACAGAGCACTGTAAGGCATAGCGGGTACTGACTTGCTCTCGCTCACCACAGGTTTGTCAACCTGTGGTGGGCTTGAGTCCTCAAAATTATTGCGATTAATAAAATCATTCCAACAGTCTCGGTGTAAACCCAAATGACAAACCACAAGCATTTTAATTAACCCAAAGTGAAAAAGGTTGTTATCGGCCTGGTTCCGTTTGTATATTTTAAACATTTTAAACAGACTCCTATGCAAGTAATAAGGAATATTAAGCTCATAGCCCATGAAAACCATAAGTAGCCGAAGGTGGTACAAGAAAACGAAACCATACTGGCCCTTGCAGGTGATGAACTACTTGGTTATCATCAGCAAGTCGTGCCAACGTTTCTTGAGCATATTCGCGGGCAAACCTTTGTCACAGGAGCTCACCCTTCGTGATTGGAAGAGCAATGTCCACGGGACATCTTCCACTTTGCAATTTTTTGACCATTTCTGTCCTGTAGCAGGGAGACCGGTAGCTAAACTGATAAATTGCTCATCAATTTCCAATTGGACATCCCCAACCTTGGCTCGGCATCCATCAAAGGTTAATGCGAATTGCCGAGCCACGCAAGGGTTAAAACCATCAAACTTTTGTATGAACGGGAGCCATCCAAATTCTTCAAGGTCACTGTAAGGACTGTCGAACATCAACAAAGCTTGGCAACCATTGGGTTCAACCCTTACGACTGGAGCCATGGTGCGGGCACATGATAGGGTTTGGATTGAACACAACAACACAGGAGCAAAGTCGTTTGGGCTAACAGCTACGAGCGCTCAAAGGGGAGGCAAATTAATGTGCACGTGCAAGGGTGGTGGGATTATCCACCGCCATGCATAGCAGTAATGCTAAAGTACAATGTTGTTCAATCAATCAAAACATAAACCAAAATATTCGACCAGCCCAAGAATTAAACAATGGATAATATACCAATGCGCCATTAATAACTTCAAACTATTTCCATTCAATATGAAATCAAACTCATATGTTACCCACGTTCTTGTTGCATAATGTGTAATCAAAGTTTATAAAACATTGTGACGAGAGATAAAATCGATAAGCCAAGAGCTTATAATAATAAGGATCACATCATATAAAAACCAAAATCAACCATGACCCCTATATAATCAAGTATAACCCGTAAATCTACATGCTCAATGCCTTATCAATCAAATAAAAGTCAAGTTTCACAATCAAAGTAAGAATAGGCAAATGGACATAGCTCGAAAAATCATTCCAGCCACTTAATAATAAACCAAAGGTAAGTGCCTTTCATAATATCAATGAAAAAAAAATCATGAGAGTTCAAATAACGATGGAGGAGTTTTCATGCTTTCTGTCGTGAAAACTAAATCGAGAGAAATTTGCAAGTGTCGCAAGAAATGAAATGTCTTCTATTTGCAAAAATGCGACGACAATTTGAAGTTCAGGAGACATAGGTGTAGGCAGCTTTTAAGGCAATGGAAAAAATTTAATTGGCTGCCAACAGGTACATGACAGTGACAACCTTTGTGAGTTGTGGAACAAGAGTTTGGGCCATCTACGCTATAGGCATTTTCCAATTATGAGGGGGATTTTTACAGGTCTTTGAGAGTTCAGTATTGAGAAGTGGGGAGTGTGCAGAGGTTGTGCACTTGGGAACAATGCCAATGATGATTTTCCTAAAAGAAATAGTAGGTACAAGGGTATATTGGATCTTATCCATTCATATGTGAGTAGTCCAATGTCAGTAGAATAATTATAGGGATCATCATACTATGTGGTTCTTATTGATGATTTTTCTAGGAAAACCTGGATCATCTTTATGAATATCAAGGATGAGGTCTTCAATCAGTTCAAAGAGTGTAAAGCTTAGTTAGAGAACCATACAGGTAATAAGATCAAGTTCTCGAGGTTGGATAATGGGGGAGACTAGAACTCCAATGACTTTGAAGTATTTCTGCAAGGAGGCAGGGATCAAGAGGGACTTGATAGTCTCATAAAACCCTCAATATAATGAGGTCGCGGAGAGAAAGAATTAGTCGATTGTTGGTTCTTCTAGGGCTATGATACATGACCAGGAGTTTCCTATCTTTCTTTGGGTAGAGGAATGTAACATGGAAGTATATGTGCAGAACATGAGTTCACACAAGATATTGGGGGACACAACTCAAGAGGAGGCATTCTCAAGAGAGAATCTAGATATTGGTCATTTTAGGATCTTTGGTTGTCCAAATACATCCATGTACATGTGGAGAAAAGGATGAAGTTGGAGCCCTCAAGATATAAGGGTACATTTGTGGGGTATAGTGAGACCTCAAAGTCTTACAATATCTTCATTACAATACAAAGGAACATAGCTGTGAGCATAGATGTTAAGTTTGAGGAGGACTTGGAATCTAGGAGATACCAAGATTCATTAACACTAATAGAATACGTTGAGTACTAGGCTCTCAAGGATGAGTAGCAATCAATAGTTCATACTTTAAGTGGGGAGGAGGCATTATCCCCTTCTAGTATTTTCAGGAGATACACGTGGCTATTACAAACATTGAAGGATGTTGGTGATGCTCCTAGGAGTGAGATCAGAGAGTGTAGGCCTACGAAGAAGTTTCCAAACTATATGAAACTTATCAGTAGCATTATTGATGTTGAACCTTCCATTTTTGAGGAAGAAACATATCAATAGGTTTTGTAGGATGCCATGGTAGAGGATTACACATATATCATGAGGAATGATGTTTGGGACATAGTGTAGAGAGTAGAGGGGAAGTCAATTATGAGTTCCAGGTGACTCTACAAGATCAAGCATGTTGCATATGGTAGCATCGAGAAGTTCAAGTTGAGTTTTATAGCTAAAGGCTTCTCCTAGAAATATGGAGCAGACTACACAGAGACATTTTCTCCATTCATTGGGTGTTCTTATATTCAAGTTGTTATTTCTATTACTTCAGTTATGAGGGGGAAGATATGTCAGATAGATGTGAAAACAACTTTCCTCAATGGGATCATTGAGGAGGAAGTATACATACATAAGCCTCAGGGATTTGAGGTACATGGGTTGGATTCTCATGTGTGTAGGATTAAGAAATCCTTTTATGGATTCAAAAAAGAAACCAAGTTGTGGTATTCCAAGATTGATGGATACTTATAGATTATGGGCTCTACCAAGAGAGACGCAGATCCTAACCTGTACTTCATACTTGTTGGAGAGGAACCTCTCATCTTGGGTTTGTATGTAGATGATTTATTTCTCATAAGTGAAAAGGATCTTATTATAGATTGAAAAGAGGATTTATCTCGTGAGTTAGAGATGAAGTGCATTGGCTTGATGCATTATTTCATGGGGTTAGAGGTATGGAAAGCATCGAGAGAGATCTTCCTTAGGAAAGGGAAGTATGCAATAGATATATTGAGGAGATTTAGGAAAGAGGACTGTAAATGGATGGCCACACCTATGATTACCAATTTTAAGAAGGTGGTGAATTCAAATTCAAAGTTGGTGGATCCAATGATATATAGGCAACTGATAGGGTCCTTAATGTATTTGGTCAACAGTGGCCCAGATATTTTTTTTTTTGTGAACACCTTGGGTCAATTCATGGTGGAGTCGAGGAAAGTGTATTAGATCGTAGTGAAACATGTTCTCAAGTACCTGAAAGGTACAATGGAGTATGGATTGACGTATCTTGGAGGATATGGAGTGGATGTGTGGGGATATATAGACTCAGACTGGGTAGGGAGTGCAGTATATAGGAAAAGCACCTTGAGGTGTTGCTTCAACTTAGGATGAACAATGATTACTTGGTTCGGCAAGAAGAAAACTTTTGTAGCACTCATTTCAAAAGAGGTAGAGCATATGGAAGCAAGTATGGCTAGTTGTGAATCCATTTAGATTCACAAATTACTTACAGTTTTATTTGATCAGGAGTTGGAGCCTACAGTGATATACTGCGATAATCATAGTTGTATCAAGCTCTCAGAGAATGCATTATTTCATGATAGTTCCAAGAATATTGAGATCAAATACCACTTCATATAAGATAGGATCCAAAAAGGAGTAGTCAAGCTTCAGTCTATTTCCATAGATGAGAAGGTTGTAGATATTTTGACCAAACCCTTGGAGAAAAGGAAGTTTGTGTTCTTTACTGATAGACTTGGGGTGGTGCAAAATACCTTCCTTACTAAGAGGGAGTGTTGATGCATGTAGCATTAGACATGTATTTCCACATAGGCTTAGTGTCTAGCATGTGAAAGTCATCCAAATCCTTTTATCTTGGTAACTTCATTTAAATTAAAGGAATTATGAAAGTAAAGTGATTTTATTAGTAAGTTGAGTTATTTAAGGAAAATTTTAAAATTGACTAGCATGTAATATCAAGTGAGGTGAGAAGTAATGTCAATCATTAATCAGTTTGGATATTATAAACAAATTGTAACTCAATCTTACAAAAGCAAGGCAAGGGTAAAGGAGGAAGCCAGACTAAAACATTGATCACACGTTGATCAGAGCAGAGAAGGATTTTTTCTTAGATATGATTGGATCTTGAAGGACTATGATTAAAGGATGTATCAGATAGGTGGAGAAGGACTTACATCTAGATATCAGGTCAAGGAGAAGATAGAACATAGGTATCTGCAGGTGGGTTTCGACAATGTGAAGCCATGAGAAAAAGTTGTGTCATACAATATTTGTGTACATTTATAAAAGTTACAAAAATAAAAGTTACCTCCTATTCAAAAAACACATTTATAACTTTTGAACACATTTATAACTCCTGAAAAAAATAGACTAAAATATGCCACATACTTCCACAAATAATTCTAAAAGAAAACAATGGAACACCCACCTTAAAAAATAACATCAGGTTGTCAAAGTCCTAGATCCTCTTAAGTTTTAAATTATGTGAAGCAACTCATTTTCACATACGTTTGCTAGTGAAGGCACTGACAATCATGTTACTGGAATAACAACCTCATGGAAGACCTCTTTAGGCCTTCACAGGGGATAATTCCATCTTCTTCATACCTCTATGATAATGAGTTATCCTTCTGATGAAAATCTATGATCTATTTGGTATCCACATGTACTTGTAGACATTGATTTTCTTCATGATCTTGTTTTGTTTCCCCCAATGGTTAAGAGAATGGTATCTTTATATGGGATTTTTAGGGTTTCCCCAAGCTATTGATGTATGCTTCTAGTGCAGTTTGTAGATCCTCATGAGCTAATATCGATTCATGCTCCAAATTAGAGTTCATTTTCTTATTTTTTGATAGAATGTGCATTATTTCATTCATGAAACCTGAAATCACTTCACACAACAGAGGACTACAAACAGAGTTACAAGCCTTAGATAACATTGTAGACCTTTCAAGTGCATTTCCTAAGGTAAATTCATATTTGGGGTTGACATGTTTATTTCTCATATTCTATCAAAATGTTTAACTTCTACATCTCCACATTCAACTTGTACATAATTTGAGAACCCAATTCCAACTTCTCTACACATTTTCACAAAGCAAGAGTCATTGCCATGAAAAGAGCCTATTGAGTTATTCCCTTCAAACCATTTCTTTTAAATCTCAGCAGTATTTTTGGTTTTCAAAAGAAACATTGAAAGACTAGAGTCTAAAAAACACGTTGAGAGAAGATCTCACGACAAAGATTTTTTGATGCAATAAGGGGAATTTCCAGAGAGTTAAAGTACTTAAATGAAAATAAGATACTACTAGATACCTTATGTGTGTTCATGTAGATGAGTGCAATAATTCTCATTCTAGCAGACCAAATTCCTGTAATCAAAGTCCGTTCTCATTCATCCACTCATGCAGATGAGTGAAACAGTTCTCATGGTACGAGACCAAATCCCTATAATCAAAGTTCATTCTCATTCATCCACAAACATTTCACAAGACTACAAATGAGCATTACTATCCCTAAAGAAGATTCAGGTAAACTCGCCACTGGATCATGCAAACAAAGCACATACAAAAGTAAACAATTGAAATCAATATAATAAGAGGTGAATTAAAAAGGTAGAAGAAAACAAAAAAATAGATATCATTGAAACACTATGCACCTGTTGGAAGTCTCTTTTCAAAGACATGTCCATTTATCATCCTATTTTATCAACACTTTCTTTTGAATATGTCATGTAGTACACAAAATAAAATACAGACTCATGACAAATCAAGGATAAACACTTGGAAAAAAGAATGAATAGAAAGCATAAAAAAAAAAAAAATCATAAGGAAAAGGGCATTGTCTAATTGTTCTACGAAATAGTTTTTTTCGTCGGAATCCAACAATATAAATTTATTGGAAATCATTATTTCTTGTTGTTTAAAATTCATTTATGAATACATAAATAGATTCAACATGGTGAAAACCCTGTGAGGAACTTAGATTATACATAAATAATCACTCAAATATGAGTATATAACAATTTCTCACCAGATTTCAGATAAATTTGTAGGGAAAATATTGTCGAGAAATAATCATTTCGTAGAACATTTAGACTACTGCGAAAAAAAATGCATGAAAGCCCTGTTTTGGATTTACCATCTAACTCATTTTCTTTTTGGATTAATCCTTCTATTAGAACTTACACTCTATCTGTGTTTGAATTTACCCTTTTGTTGGGCTCATATGCATTTTGGATTAATCCTTCGATTAGAACTTACACTATATATGTGTTTGAATTTACCCTTTTGTTCGGCTCATCTGCTTTTTACGTTTATCTTTCCTTTAGAGAGGTTGAGATTCGATGAAGTTGTAATTTGTTGAAGGGAGAGAGGAAATTTGTCATATCTGCTAACAAATCTTTCAAGAGAGGGTGGAAAAGGGAGAAATCATCTATCTGTTGAAAGGAAGGATACTTATATCTCTATTTTGAAATAATTTAAGCATTTATGTCCTCCTTCCTCCTCTATCCATGGTATGATGTGCCTCTGTGATTGGGTGTCGGAGTCTCTGTGAGGTTTTGTCTATAAGTCTTTGTGTGGTTAGATGTGTGTGTCATGTCTATTTGTGATAGAGGAGGAGGATGGTCTAGACTGGGGGCATATGGATTTAGATCAACCTTTTGAGAAAATGAACATCCAGGAAATTGAGGATGTACTAGAGTTGTTCAACATGGAGATTAGTTCCCTCTCTTAATAATCACGGGGTTTCAATTCCGGGCACATTTATTATTATTTCCCTTTATTTGATCTCAAAATCCCCACGAACCCCAGTTTGATAGAGGACTTGGAAACTAGATTCATTTCCTTTCAACGATCATTCCTTTTTGTAATTTATTTATCCCTTGCGATGATGGTTCAGTTCTAATCTGATTTGTGCTTCATAATAACTGCACAAATTTGTTCTTAGATTGATTCTTCTCATTTTATATACTTAAAATATATTTTAATTTAATATTTTATATGTGATTAATTTCTAACTTACCCAAACGGGGCCCACATGACTTTTGGCGCTTCATCTCATAGGGTTAGGTTTTTGTATGTCGATGGATTTTGGAATTATTGCTTATTGTAAAAATTCCTTCAGATCCTCATTGTAATCATCTTCTTGCAAATGCGAGTAGCTGTCAAATCTCTTCTCAGAGATAAGCTGCCACCATTCTAACGAGTCTTTCACTCTATATTTTTATAGTCTCTGTACATTTATTTCATTAATAGAAATCATGTATTACTGTATATATGTGTTTATGGTTGCATATCTGATACATTTATGTTATGTTATTGAATATTTGCGATATCTCTCTGCATTTATTTATTATATCTCCACTCTCATTTCCTGCCGAAAATAATCTAGATCGGTGGTATCAGAGCAGGATTCTCTTGATCATTTTTCAGTGCATGTCCCCGACGAGGTCCGAGTATAGAAAGTCGGGTCTCAATCTTGTCTCTCTTGAGAAAAATCACTCTTGCACACCCAAGAAACCCTCAATGGTGGAAGAAAATAAAAATGATGGAGTAGATGATCCTATCAGTCTGTTGCTTGAGCAAGATCTCATGCGACAAAGGGACGAAATGGTGGAGAATTTTTCCCACATCCTTCAACGCCTACCGATAGAAACATTCACATCTTCATCAAGCGGCCACTTTGGAAGAACCTTTCCTTTCAAGGTATAAGTTAATTTTGATATTCCTGTATTTGAAGGACAAATATATGTAGAAGCCCTAGACAAATGGTTAAATTTGCTAGAAGGTTATTTCTCTCTTCACAATTTTTTTGACAAAGAAAAGATCACATTCGCACTCCTTAAAGCTCTCCCTCATGTCAAACATTGGTGGGAAACTTACTGGGAGCAAAGTTCCACAAAGGAGTCTGGAATATATGGGGCCGAGCCCACTTGGGATTGTTTTGTGGATGCGGTCGAGGAACAATATTACCCTGTTGGAAACTATAAGGACCAGTACATGAGATGGACCAACCTACGACAAGAGAGGGGCTAAGAAGTTCTGGAGTTCACCAATACCTTCCATACCTTGCACACCAATCTAGGTATCAAAGACTCCGAATGACATTTGGTTCTAAAATACCGTGGGGCTCTACATAGATACATCCAAAGTGAAATGGATTTTCTAGAGATCTCATCAATCAGTGTTGCTTAACGATATCCTCTTAAAATCAAGAAGAAATTTAAGCACTTGAACAAACGGTATTTTGGGTCTACAGTCCAAGCCATAGGAAAAGAAGGTAAAGGAAACTGAAAAATGATGTGGTTTCGACAAAATCCCCTAGCACAACACCGATGAATGTCTCTCAAAAACATCATTAGTGGTAAAAATCGAAGACAAGGAGCCGAACCCTGATTCAGAATGTGATTTTGAAAATAATGGTAAAAGACACATCATCGACGTAGACCCCACTGCTATTGTCGCGACCACAACAATTCAACTAGAAGAACCAACAGATCCTAAAGAAGGGTAGCTCCTTTTTCATTCACAAATGTGGGTGAATGGGACCCCACTACATTTTATTGTTGATAGTGGAATCCAAAAGAACCTCATCTCAGCAGAGGTTGTCAAATAGTTTGGATTGTCGACAACGCCACACCCGCAACCGTACAACATAGGGTGGCTTCGCCAAGTATGAGATCTTCGTGTCAACCAGCAGTGTTGATTTTCATATGACATCCAACCCTTCAAGGATGAGGTATTATGTGATGTTTCCCCACTGGATGTCTATGATGTTCTCTTGGGCCAACCATATATGTGGAAGCACCATGTTGTTTATGAGTCTCGACCCTACAGTTTCATTGTTTCTCTGGGGAGTCATCTCTACAGAATACCAGAGGTAGTTCCGACTATTGTTCCACCAAAAAAGTGCCACTAGGTAGTATCTCATACTGCAAAATTTAGCTTCTTCACAATCTGTTCAAAAGGGGAATAGAAGGACACTGCAACCACTACAGCCTCGCCACAAGCACCTTCTATCTAACAGAAGAAGGTCAACAAGGTTGCAGAAAAGAACAAATATTCCTTCTGCACACCGTCCTCTTGTGTATCTCAACTTGTTGAACAAACTCATCCTCAACAGGTCCTTGACAGACTTCCACAAACTAAGCAGCACAACGTCTTCAGCAAGGCAAGCAGCTCACCAAGATTCAGATTCAACAAACATTTTTTCTTCTCCCTCAAGCACTCAACGTAATGGAGAC
>ML805914.1:114112-129681 GCA_009831015.1 Picea engelmannii
GTACATTTGTGGGGTATAGTGAGACCTTAAAGTCTTACAATATCTTCATTACAATACAAAGGAACATAGCTGTGAGCATAGATGTTAAGTTCGAGGAGGGCTTGGAATCTAGGAGATACCAGGATTCATCAGCACTGATAGAATACAATGAGTAGTAGGCTCTCAAGGATGAGTAACAATCAATAGTTCATACTTTAAGTGGGGAGGAGGCGATATCCCCTTTTAGTATTTTCAGGAGATCCACGTGGCTATTACAAACATTGAAGGATGTTGGTGATGCTCCTAGGAGTGAGATCAGAGAGTGTAGGCCTCCGAAGAAGTTTCCAAACTATATAAGACTTATGAGTAGCATTATTGATGTTGAGCTTTCCAGTTTTGAGGAAGAAACATATCAATAGGTTTTGCATGATGCCATGGTAGAGGATTACACATATATTATGAGGAATGATGTTTGGGACATAGTGTAGAGACTAGAGGGGAAGTCAATTATGAGTTCTAGGTGACTCTACAAGATCAAGCATGTTGCATATGGTAGCATCGAGAAGTTCAAGTTGAGTTTTATGGCTAAAGGGTTCTCCTAGAAATATGGAGTGGACTTCAAGGAGACATTTTCTCCATTCGTTGGGTATTCTTCTATTCAAGTTGTTATTTCTATTGGTTCAGTTATGAGGGGGAAGATATGTCAGATGGATGTGAAAACAACTTTCCTCAATGGGATCATTGAGGAGGAAGTATACATACAGAAACCTCAGGGATTTGAGGTACATGGGTCGGATTCTCATGTGTGTAGGATTAATAAATCCTTGTATGGACTCAAGAAAGCAACCAAGGTGTGGTATTCCAAGATTGATGGATACTTATAGATTATGGGCTTGTTGGCAGCCATATTAATCTCTATCTTTTTTTTACAAGCTGCCTACACAGGGATTTTAAACCCTCATTACTCGTCGCAATATTTCTCATTTAAACGACACCATGATACGTCGTTATATGTCGCCTTTTACATACCTGCTTTTCGAATTTGTTTTCATAACTGCAAGTATGAAAACGAAACAGGTGGAATTCATGTTTGATTTCATCAAAGGGTTAATTTTCATATGGTTTATCGTCAATTTGTTTTATTTAGTTATGAACATGGTTCTTTTCATGGTATAACTCCTTGACCTCGAACACACCACTGGTTACATATGTATCGAAACACCACCCATTTATGCATTTGAATATTGTTAATATGGTTTTTAAATCTTTGATGCAATGGTTTATTCGACATATTGATTTTTGGGTCAAATCGTGGATATGCACTGGTTCATTTGACATTTTGATCGATTTTTTTTGGATATGCACTGTTATGATTTGTATGTACCATTACACCAAGGTGTCATTCCAAGTACATCCTGATATGATGTTCTTGCATGGCCTTGATCTACACCACTATCCTCGCATGCATAGCATTAACACTCCTCCCTAACATTTCAAGCTACCTTTGCATTGTGTTGGGTAAGCTCTGGGCAAATGGTTTTGTTTCTATCCTGTCAAACCCTATCGCCGAATACCCTATTGATTTTTTTCTATTAACCATGGCTCCTGTAGTGAGAATTGAACCCAACAGTGTCCAGACTTTGTTGTTGTTTGATAATTCCCAAGAAGACTTAGAGAGGAATGGTTGGCGGGTCTTTGTTGAGAAGTTCGAGGGTTTTAACCTGGAAGTTGCTCAACAATTCGCACTAACGTTTGATGGTTGCAGAACCAAAATTGCAGACGTCCAGCTTGAGTTGAATGAATATTTCATTAGCTCATCCACTGGTCTTCCAGCCGTGGGACAAAAATGGTTTAAAAACTCAAAGGTTGACGAAGTTCCATGGTCACTGTTGTTTACCTCAAGGAAGATTAACAGTTGCAACAAAGGTATACCCGTTACAGCTCTAAAACCTAGATGGCATGATTTGTTAGCTATTGTCAAGCAGTTCATTACCTGTGAGAGTAGATACAGTTTGGTTTTCTTATATCACTTACGGCTACTCATGAGTTTTATCGATTTTCCCTTAAACATGCCCTATTTTCTCCTTCGGAGTTTATACAAAATGGCAAAGCGTTTTAAAAGGGAGAAAGTCGACTCCAACTTGTTCCACCACTGTTTAATTAAAATTATTATGGTGCATCAGTTGAAGTTAAATGGCAATTGTTGGGATTCTTTCCTGTTAAGGAATGGTTTGGCTAGTCCTGAAATAGGACAAGTTGACAAGTCCGTTGTTACAGAAACCCTCGTTGGGCCTATCATTCCCCCTTCTTCACTCTTTCCCTCTGTGGAACCCTCGACCTACCCGGACACTACGCAACCCGACACTCTTCTTGATTCATATCCAAAACATGGTGGTAAGCCTATTAAAAAGTCTGCAAAGAAAAAGTGTAAAGGTAACAATGATATCAATTACAAGGGTAAAAAGGCCATACACTAGGTTTCCGGATGTGCCCGTAATAAACCTAAAGAAGACACAACCCAAAAACCAATTATGTTAAGCGAAGATTTCGATTCCGAAATTGAACGGTTTCTAACTGAAGAGTATCCATATTCACATGGACTTTGCTCAGTTAATCCCTATGACTATGTGACGAACCTCCCACCATGTCTTAGAAATAACCCCGACTTCCCTGGGATCAAACTCGACAGAAAACCTACAAGTCAAATGAAAATTTCCTCACCTGTTAATACACAGTCTGTTCGGCCACAGTGCAATGAATGTCAGTCATGGCTCGACCGATATTACAGAGACGTCCCTTTGCTCCAGTCTCGGATCAAGTCCTTGGAAGACCGAGTGAATGTGATAACTAAAGAAAATGACAAATTGCAAAATGTATCTCAAGCTAATGATAAAAGATAGAAAACCACAGGCTCTGTTGTCTTTAAGAACGTGGAAGGGGCCACTGCCATTGTGAATTCAAAAATTGCTTGATTAAAACGAATCCCTGAATCTGAGGTATGGTATTTTAAAAATGATTTTGAGATGATTTTTTTTTTTTTTTTAATTAGAATACAAGATATGTTTACTCAAATTGCATCTATTATGTTTTGATTGATTTGATAAAACACGATTCGTGTTATAATAATAACTAGCTACAAAATTGTGAGATTCTGTAGCTAGTTGCTAAAATTCGAATTCTTTGATTTTACAACTAAAATGCAATCTAAAATCATGTATTCTTGTGCGTTTACAGGTACATACAATTTCTAAAGGAGATTGAATCACTAGTGGCATCTCTGAACATGTTATTTCTTTACATGGTTTTAGAATAGGCTGTTAGTTATGGATAACAATGGGAATTTGGGAGATTGTAGTCCCCACAATTTTTGGAACAAATTTGATGATTTCCACAGGAAATGTTTTGATCATGTGGCCTTTATAAATGTATTGTTTTGTAAACTAAGACCTGTCATTGCTTGGGAGCAGAAACTAAGGATTTGTGATTAACAGACTTGAATGAAAGTGGATATTTGCACAGCTTTAGCTTTGATATATCACATTTTTGTTCAAGTTTTGCTCATTTCGATTTGTAATCAAATTTTGACTACTTTAGATATCATGATTTGTTACAAGTTGATGTGATGGGATTTATATAGTGTCCATGTTTTATGTCTCTCATATTATGTACAACAATTATCATGTTCCAATTTAATGATCAGAAGGTTGATCTTCTTTATTAAATGAGCAGTTATATACAAATCTTTACAGTGAGATTTATCATAATGTAATCATCTGTTAAATTATTAAATTGTTGTCGCTACACCCTTTACATGTTCTGTCATTAGCATTCAGTGGTTACTACCTCCTTTTTACGAGAAGCATTGGTAAATATCTAGTGCGGGTTGACCTCATCACACAACAAACGTAGATGCTATGCACAGGATGAATAGGAGATAATACTTCAGGTCAGTTTGCTAGTTGCATTTTATTAGTTTAATTAATATAAGAATTTCATGTAGATTAGATACACTGTATTGATTGTTATTTCTATTTCTCAACTAGATAGCTGCCATTTCATTTCTTGTTTATAAAAGTTATAAAAAAGAAATCAAAAAACACTGAATGATCGCTTCACTGTCAATTCATATATGATTTTCGCAGATTTCGATCAAAATTTGCATTTTGTGAATACTGTACATATAATAGGGATATAAATATATCGATACACTATACATTTAATAAAGTAGAACTACTATTCGATTAGTTAGTAAACTGTAAATATATTTTAGACTGTATATAGTTTTCAACAGCTGTTTTTCATTTAGTTAGTTTCTTTAGTTTTCATTTTTTTTTACTTTCGTAGGACTTAGACCGGCTAACGGAGCCGCTAAACCCATCGCAGTGGATTAATCCAAATGGCTTGGGTTATTTAGAAAACCCCAGACCGGATTCACTCCTCCAGTTGACGAGCGGTCAATTTCTCCCGTCAACAAATGGCGCTAGAAGGAGGGCCTGAAAATTATTAATGGCACGAGGTGGTCGTAAGACTTCTCCACCACATACCCGCTCACCTATATTGACTAGAAGTCATTCAAATGACAATATTGTCCCTAAAACAACAACCACATCAAACGACGATCTACGGATCACAGTTGAACCAGTAACTCCAAATCCTACAGGTGGTGACGTACAAGAGATTGTCCGCCAATCTCTCATAAGAACACATAGTGCCTTCGCCTGCTTAAGACAACCAAACTGACCTTTGGACCAACCATTAGATTTCTTTGATATCAGAGAACAACTTGGAGGCACTAACCTCAGTTTAAACCCTACAGATCCAATCCTCACTCCTACAACAGGACGATCTGGTATACCACCCTCACCACCTCCTTCATCCCCTTCTTCTTCTGGAGAAGAATCCTCTGACGAAGGAAGTTCCTCATCCCAGCCTTCGACACCACCCACACCAATGGCCAACCAGAACAATCCCACCAGACCCTGGCATGACCAAGATGTAGTGGCCATACCTGGGCCTCAGCATCCCTTACCCAAACACCCAGAGAAGTGGCTCCCTAAATTTGACCCGGACTCTAAACAGATCACCGAAGATCACATCAAAAAGTTTATATTAGCCATTAGACTCTGTAATGTCGAGCATGAAGATGTAGTCTGTAGATTGTTTCACTACACCTTCGAGGGCAATGCCTCTACTTGGTACTTTGGCCAACAACCCCATACCATCGTGTCATGGGAGAAGTTTGAATCCTGTTTTCTTGAGAAGTTTGGAGACGACAACTCCCCAAAAGTTCTAGTCATGGAGCTCTCTAGTTTAAGAATGAACCCCAAAGAGAAAATCAAAGACTTTAACCAAAGATTCTTAACACTAAAGAACTGAATCCCTACGGATTCGATGTCTGTTGACAATCTTATCATACCATATTATACGAAAGCCTTACATAAAAGTATAGCCATTTGGGTAAAGAGATCTAAGAAAGCCACGTTGTTAGAAGCCTTCGAAGAGGCCAGTCAGATCAAGAAAGACATCCTTAGCTTAAAAGAAACTACTAGCAACGAAATAGAGACTACTTCATCTTCCAAAAAGAAAATCGAAATCCTCCCTAGACCTGCCCAAAACAAAACTCGTCTGAAAATCTCTGATCTAGAAAACTTACAAAAAGTCGTTCAAAAACTATCAAATCAAGTTATAGATTTGAAAAGGATGGCTGAAGAAGCTTCTTCGAGTAAAGGGCCTTACAAGCCCCCGTTTAGGAAGCCTTTTCCCACCAACTGACCTAATTCAAATACTGAAGGCCTAAATCTAGAAAGCCTACAATTCACTATTCAAACGATTCTAGAAGCATAGGATAACTTGATGCCTCCTGAGATCCCTGAGGAAGTAGCTGAACAAGAGACAGTAGAAGAAGATGAATCCTCTCTGAACATTTTTGGACACTTCTCGGATAGCATTTTTCAAGCTAATTTCAAGAAAGTACATCCTTACAATACTAGGAGTAAGACAGCAAACAAGCCTTCTTTTGAAAACACTATGTCTTTGCCCCCAAAACAATCTAAAACAACTGAGACTAAACATAATTATGCCAACCCAAGATTAGATTATGATTTAGTTGAATATCTAAAAAAGTTAAGGGCTAACATTTCTATTTATGAATTATTAAAATTCTCGTTTCTGATACAAAAAATGTTACAGAATATCGCAGAGAATAGTAAAAACGGCTATCCAAGCAGTAACAAAGGTTTTCAGAACAACCCAAAAGTTCCTCAGAAGGCCTCTACTAAGAATACTTCTGATCCTCATGAGAAAAGAGACCTTCCTGTAAATAATGTAACAAATGTAGATAAATTTGTTTTAGAGGCTGCGGGTAAAAAGCAACAACCTTCCACCATTAGTACTCGCAGAAATGTCCCTCCATTTTTGTTAACCTTTGAAATCTTCAATACCAATGTACACAATTGTATGGTAGATTCAGGAGAATCATCCAATGTAATTCCATGGTCTGTATGTCAGAAGATTAATGTTGAAGTTCAACCATCCACCTTAAAGATCATCCAACTTGATCGAACTAGTGTTAAAGTTATAGGCGAATTAAGGAATGTGCTTATAAGATTATCGTCTAACCCCAAAGTTCATCAAGTGATTGATATTATTATTGTAGATATTACATAAGTTTATGGTTTCTTTTTAAGAAGAGCTTGGTCAGAACAGCTACACGACTATTTCACGATAGATTGGTCTCACTTGCGGCTGCCCTAGAATGGAAAGCCCAATAGAATCAAGGTAAATTGTGAACGTTACCTAAAGTTCACAGTGACAGATTTAAATGATCCCAATGAACCATTTACACCTTCTGTTGATTCACTCGAAATACAAGGGATGGATACCTTTTTCTGCAATTTCATGCCTGAAGCTTCCGCTATCACTAACCCAGAGTAGCAATCAGAAATTGTGACATATATGCAGCCAGCAGCGTCCACCCAATGGTCACATGCACCTGACAAAAATCAAATATGGTCTCTTTACTTTGACGGGTCAAAATCCAAGGAAGGAGCTAGTGCGGGCTGCGTGCAGGTAGAAAAACCCTGATTGCATGTAGGTTAGAGTTTGAATGTACAAACAACATAGCATAATATGAGGCTTTATTGCAAGGCCTCAAGAAAGCATTAGATATGAACGTTCAAAATTTGATTGTCTTTGGCGATTCGGAAATTGTGGTTAGATAGGTAAAAAATTCTAGCCACTGTTTATCTCTGCATCTTAAAAGCTACCAATCTGAGGTATGGAATTTGATGAATAAGTTTTCTTCTTTTAACATAAATTCTATTCCTAGATTGAATAATTCGGAAGCCAACTTGTTAGCTAATGTAGCTTCGAAACTCTTTCCTGCAGAAGGCTTGTCCCGAATGAATTCTCTGTCGAACTGTTGTTCAGGCCATCAGTCCCCGACAACATCACGAATTGGAGAGTCTTCGATGACGATCAACAAATTATAAGTTTCCTGCATATGGAAGAAACTTTCCAAGGCACAGTGATCGATGAATGTACTCATGAAGAAAATCTTCGTGAATTCACAGTAATACCAGATCTGAGATCTTCTGAATCTTCATCGGACATGGTAAATTCTATCCCTAAATCTGTAGTTAGATTAGAAAAATTTTATGATCTTCAAGACAAATTCAAAAAATCAGTGAACTGTAAAACAAATAGTTCCTCTTTAACGTATGAAAAGGTAAACTTGGGAACTAAAGACAATCCACATTGCATTAATTTAGTGGTGGGGTGTGATGAACAAGAGAAAGTGGCATTTATCAAATTGTTTAAGGAATTCAAAGATGTTTTTCCTTGGATGTACAACGACCTAAAAACCTTTGATCCTAACATCATACAACACGTTATTCCTATGAAACCCCAAACCTTACCTTTTCAACAAAAGTTAAGGAAAATGCACTCAAAACTTGAACCGACTGTCAAAAAGGAATTGAATAAACTCCTGAATGCTAAGATAATCTTCCCAATTAGGCACACGTAATGGTTTTCTAATCTTGTCCCAGTTCGGAAGAAGAGTGGTGAAATTCGACTATGCGTCGATTTTCGAAATCTTAATCGAGCGTATGATAAAGATAACTACCCTGTCCCACCCATGGAACAGATCCTTCAATAGGTATCTAGTTCTGAAAGATTATCCTTATTGGATGGTTTTTCAGGGTATAACTAAGTCCTGATGTCCCCTCCAGACCAACTTAAAACTATGTTCCGCACTCCATGGGGCACCTACGCTTATAGAAAAATGCCCTTTGGACTCATTAATGCTGGTGCCACTTTCCAAAGAGCGATGGATATTGCTTTCCAAGGCTTAATCAAACAATTTGTCGTAGTTTACCTGGATGACATTATTGTATTCTCGAAAAACAAAGCCGATCATCTAGCTCATTTAAGATCCGTTCTACAGCGATGTTGTAAGTACGACATTTCCTTGAATCCTAAAAAATCTATCTTCACAGTAGAACAAGGTAAGCTCTTAGGATTATTGTATCAAGCGAAGGGATGATTATCGACCCTGAAAAGAATCAAGTCATCTCGAAACTCCCCCCTCCCTCATCAGAAAAGTCTATGCATTCTTTCTTAGGCCAGATAAACTTTGTCAGGAGAATCTTTGTCCCCAGTTTTTCAGAAATGATGAGACCTTTACAATACTTAATAAAAAAGGACGTACAATATCATTGGGGACCCTTAGAAAACCAAGCTTTTAATTCAATAAAAGAGGCCATAATAGACGCTCCTTCTCTGATGAGCCCCAACTTTTTGCAAGACTTCACTCTCTACACATTCACTTCTGACCGCTCCTACGCTGTTGTCCTAACTCAAAAGAACATTGAAAACAATGAAGTCCCAATTGCCTTTATGATCTCAGCCTTGAAAGGCGCAAAACTTAATTACCCAGTAGTAGATCAACAAGCCTATGCTATTTTTAAAGAAGTAAAGCACATCCGATCTTATCTTTTGAAATCTAGGACAAAAATTATCGTCCCTTACCCGACCATCAGAAATCTGTTAGTACAGAAAGAACTAGGTGAAAAGAGGGCGAACTGGGTCACCTCCTTACAAGAGTATGACATAGAAATCACCCCAGCACAAATAGTGAGATGTCAAGGGCTATGTAATTTAGTCTCTAACTCAGCGGCAGGACAGCAAGAGGAAAAGGATATGTCAAATCCAGGACAACACTACCAAAACTTAATCTGTTGTGCACAAAACCCTGTTAGTCCCTGGTATGATGATATAAAATTCTGTCTTGAACATGGGTCATCTCCTCGTCACCTCAATCCCACTAAAATAAGAGCACTAAGATTGAAATATGCTTCCTTTCAGTTGATTAATGGTATTTTGTTTCGTCAAAATTTTGATGGAGTACTAATGCGTTGTCTTGAGAAAGATGAAGCAGAAAATGTCTTATTAGAATTGCATGCAGGAGAAGCTAGTGGGCATTTTGGTGGATATACCACTGCCCATAAAGTATTAAGAGAAGGCTATTACTGGCCTACACTTTTTAAAGATGAAAATGCTTTGTGTCGCAAGTGTGTTATTTGTCAAAAAGCATCTGGACGGATACAGAAACCAGCCTTCCCTCTGCAGCCTGTTTCAGTAGACTCCCCTTTTCAGCAGTGGGGTCTTGATATTATAGGCCCGATCAATCCGCCATCCTCACAGCAGCATAATTTTATCATAACAGCCATGGATTACTTCACTTGGTGGTCCGAAGCTGCCCCATTAAAAGCTATAAATACCAGTCAGGTAATTCCTTTTTGAATTCAAATATTATTACTCGTTTTGGTATCCCTGACTGTCTAGTATTTGATAACGCTTCCTATTTTTCGTCTCTTGAGATGAGTGATTTTGCTCTAGAAAAAGGAATTAAGTTAAAATATTCTGCTAGCTATTACCCTCAAGGTAACGGATTGGTAGAATTAACTAATAAAAATCTGATTAAAATCATCAAGAGAATGGTATTTGAAAACCATAAAAATTGGCATAATGCACTGTTAAACGCAATCTGGACTGATAGAGTGAATCCAAAAAATGTTTTGGGTAACTCTCCCTTCTTTCTCGTTTACAAAAGAGAGGCAATTCTGCCACCACATATTCTTCTTCCTTCACTGCAGCTATCGTAGAAAGTACAAGAAAAGGACAGCCCCCCTTTGGAGAATCAAATTAACACATTGTTAAAATTAGAGGAAGTAAGGGCTCAAGCAAAACAGAAATTGGATCAGCATCAACTCATGGTTAAAAGATGGTTTGATTCCAATTCTTCCTCTGACAGAAACTTTGAAGTAGGTGACCTTGTCCTAAAATGGGACAAACCGCATGAGGGAAAGGGAGAGCATACGAAGTTTCAGAACTTATGGATAGGACCATTTTTTATTGTTGAGAAATTGGGTCCCAGCTCTTTCCGATTACAGAGTCTAGAGGGACAACTAGACACCTATCCGGTGAACGGCCAATCTCTAAAAAGGTATTTCACTTGATGACAACCCTGTGTACACTATGTAAATATTTTTCCTTTGTTTGCTTTTCATTTTTCTTTGTTGTTTTGGTTTTGATTCTTCCCTTATGCTTACCAGTTTTTATTTTTTTGAAATACATATACCTGCATCATGAACTGTTCGAGTAAAGAGAACAAAAAAAATTCTCCTCTGAAATAATTGTTGAAGGTTGTTTAAACATCAATTATGACATGTTTATGAAGTTTACAGCCATGTTGAATATAGATTGTTGTTTGAAAGGCGTTTCTTGATTTCAATCTGTAATTGAAGCTTTTCATGATCATCCATTTCTTCTTGCGTTGTCCCTGTTCCTTAAGAGAACAACTCAGAGATGTATCCCTGCCTTCGAAGGTTGGTTTATTAACAAACTATCTCTAGATCTTAATGAAGGACAGTTAAAAAATTCTCTCAAGGTCTGTAATTTAGTAAAATATGTCCAAAATATCAGGATTTTCAGCGTCACCCCGCTCGATTAAATATCTTTAAAACTGAATAAATCTTCATAGAGCTGTGGGAAGTTCTTGTAAACCCACCGGGATACTGAACATGTCTACTGGCAGTGGGTAAATGCATGCATGACGCTAAGATAACATTGTCGGGGTACTGAAAAGGCTCACTGGTAGCGAAGCAATGTCAGGTATATGAAAATTCTCAGATATGAAATCTTTTGACCTTAGATGTCCTTTGTTCTGATCTGGAACTTCTTGGCAGGATACAGATATTGGAGTGGGTTAAATGGAATCCCTGTCGAGGCTATGGACACCTGCTGGAAGTAGCGGCTCTATCAATAGCATTGGAAATTTTAACCTTAATATCGTGACTCGCTTTTGTTAAGATTTTCATCAGTTGTCATCTTTTAAAATAACAAGCAATCTGAAACTGGAATTTTTTATGATTGATAATGATGTTCAAACGGTTTTCTGGTTGTTTTCGAGTTGGATTTTTTCTCATTATCCTAATCCAGACTTGTTCGTTTGGCAGAGATAACTGCTTCTACCAGTGTGTCACCATTGTTGGCAGCCATATTAATCTCTATCTTTTTTTTTACAAGCTGCCTACATAGGGTTTTTAAACCCTCATTACTCATCGCAATATTTCTCATTTAAATGACACCATTATACATCACCTTTTACATACCTACTTTTCGATTTCATTTTCATAACTGCAAGTATGAAAACGAAACAACTGGAATTCATATTTGATTTCATCAAAGGGTTAATTTTCATATGGTTTATCATCGATTTGTTTTATTTAGTTATGAGCATGGTTCTTTTCATGGTATAACTCCTTGACCTCGAACACACCATTGGTTACATATGTATCGAAACACCACCCATTTATGCATTTGACTATTGTTAATATGGTTTCTAAATCTTTGATGCAATGGTTTATTCGACATATTGATTTTTGGGTCAAATCGTGGATATGCAATGGTTCATTTGACATTTTGATCGATTTTTTTTGGATATGCACTTTTATGATTTGTATGTAGCATTAAACCAAGGTGTCGTTCCAACTACAGCCCAATATGTTGTTCTTGCATGGCCTCGATCTACACCACTATCCTCGCAAGCATAGCATTAATGATCCTCCCTAACATTTCAAGCTGCCTTTGCATTGTGTTGGGGAAGCTCCGAGCAAATTATTCTGTTTCTATCCTGTCAAACCCTATCACCGAATACATGTTGATTTTGTGCTATTAGCCATGGCGCTTGTAGTGAGAATTGAACCCAACGGTGTCCAAAATTTGTTCTTGTTTCATAATTCCCGAGAAGACTTAGAGACAAATGGTTGGCGGGTCGTTTTTGAGAAGTTCGAGGGTTTTAACCTGGCAGTTGCTCAACAATTCGTGCTAACGTTCGATGGTTGCAGAACCAAAATTGGAGACGTCCAGCTTGAGTTCAACGAAGATTTCATTAGCTCAGTGACTAGTCTGCCTGTCGTGGGATAAAAAATGGTTTAAAAACTCAAAGGTTGACGAAGTTCCCTGGTCACTATTGTTTACCTCAAGGAAGATTAACAGCTGCGACAAAGGTATGCTCGTTACAACTTTAAAACCTAGATGGCATGATTTGTTAGTTATTGTCAAGCAGTTCGTTACCTGTGAGGGTAGATACGATTTGGTTTTCTTATATCACTTACGGCTGCTCATGAGTTTTATCGATTTTTCCTTAAACATGGCCTATTATCTCCTTCGGAGTTTATACAAAATGGCAAAGCGTTTTAAAAGGGATAAAGAAGACTCCAACCTATTCTACCACTGTTTAATTAAAATTATTATGGTTCATCAGTTGAAGTTAAATGGTGATTGTTGGGATGCTTTCCTATTAAGGAATGGTTTTGCTAGTCCTGAAATAGGACAAGTTGACAAGTCCATTGTTATAGAAACCCTTGTCGGGCTTGTCATTCCCCCTTCTTCACTCTTTCCCTTTGTGGAACCCTCGACCTACCCGGACACTACCCAACCCAACACTCTGCCTGATTCATATCCAAAAGATGGTGGTAAGCCTGTTAAAAAGTCTGCAAAGAAAAAGTGTAAAGGTAACAGTGATATCAATTACAAGGGTAAAAAGGCCGCGTGCTGGGTTTCACGATGTGCCCGTAATAAACCTAAAGAAAACATAGACCAAAAACCAATTATGTTAAGCGAAGATTCTGATTCTGAAATTGAACGGTTTCTAACTGAAGAGTATCCATATTCACATGGACTTTGCTCAGTTAATCCCTATGACTATGTGACGAACCTCCCACCATGTCTTAGAAATAACCCCGACTTCCCTGGGATCAAACTCGACAGAGAACCTACAAGTCAAATGAAAAGTTCCTCACCTGTTAATACACAGTCTGTTCGGCCACAGTGCAATGAATGTCAGTCATGGCTCGACCGGTATTACAGAGACGTCCCTTTGCTCCAGTCTCGGATCAAGTCCTTGGAAGACCGAGTGAATTTTCTAACTAAGGAAAATGACATATTGCAAAATGTAGCTCAAGCTAATGATAAAAGACAGAAAACCACAGGCTCTGTTGTCTTTAAGAATGTGGAAGCGGCCACTTCCATTGTGAATTCGAAAATTGCTTGATTAAAACGAATCCCTGAATCTGAGGTATGGTATTTTAAAAATGATTTTGAGATGATTTTGTTTTTGTTTTGAACTAGAATACAAGATTTGTTTGCTCAAATTGCATCTATTTTGTTTTGATTGATTTGATAAAACACGATTCTGGTTATAATAATAACTATCTACAGAATCGTGATATTCTGTAGATAGTTTCTAAAATTCGAACTCTTTGATTTTACAAATAAAATGCAATCTGAAATCGTGTATTATTGTGCATTTATAGGTACATACGATTTCTAAAGGAGATTGAATCGCTAGTGGAATCTCTGAACATGCTATTTCTTTACATGGTTTTAGAATAGGTTGTTAGTTATGGATAACAATGGGAATTTGGGAGATTGTATTCCCCACAATTTTTGGAACAAATTTGATGATTTCCATAGGAAATGTTTTGATCCTATGGCCTTTATAAATGTATTGTTTTGTAAACTAAGACCCATCGCTGCCTGGGAGAAAAAACTATGGATTTGTGATTGATAGACTTGAATGAAAGTGGATATTTTCACAACTTTAGCTTCGATATATCACATTTTTGTTCAAGTTTTGCTCATTTAGATTTGTAATCAAATTTTGACTACTTTAGATATCATGATTTGTTACAGGTTGATGTGATGGGATTTATATAGTGTCCATGTTTTATGTCTCTCATATTATGTAAAACAATTATCATGTTCCAATTTAATGATCAGAAGGTTGATCTTCTTTATTAAATGAGCAGTTATATACAAATCTTTACAGTGAGATTTATCTTAATGTAATCATCTATTAAATTATAAAATTGATGTCGCTACACCCTGTACATGTTCTTTCATTAGAACTCAGTGGTTATTGCCTCCCATTTACAAGAAGCATTGGTAAAGATCTGGTGCGGGTTGACCTCATCACACAACAAATGTAGATGCTATGCACAGGACGAATAGGAGATAATACTTCAGGTCAGTTTGCTAGTTGCATTTTATTAGTTTAATTAATATAAGAATTTCCTGTAGTTTAGATACACTGTATTGATTGTTATTTCTATTTCTCAACTAGATAGCTGCCATTTCATTTCTTGTTTATAAAAGTTATAAGAAAAAATAAAAAAACACTGAATGATATCTTCACTGTCAATTCATATATGATTTTCGCAGATTTCGATCAAAATTTGCATTTTGTGAATACTGTACATATAATAGGGATATAAATATATCAATACACTGTACATTTAATAAAGTAGAACTACTATTCTATTAGTTAGTAAACTGTAAATATATTTTAGACTGTATATAGTTTTCAACAGTTGTTTTTCATTTAGTTATTTTCTTTAGTTTTCATTTTTTTTACTTTCGTAGGACTTAGACCGGCTAACGGATCTGCTAAACTCATCGGAGTGGATTAATCCAAACAGCTTTGGTTATTTAGACAACCCCGGACCAGATTCACTCCTCCAGTTGACGAGTGGTCAATTTCGCCCGTCAATAGGGATCTACCAAGAGTGATGCGGATGCTAACCTGTACTTCATACTTGTTGGAGAGGAACCTCGCATCTTGGGTTTGCATGTAGATGATTTATTTCTCATAAGTGAAAAGGAGATTATTATAGATTGAAAAGGGGATTTATCTAGTGAGTTAGAGATGAAGTACATTGGCTTGATGCATTATTTCATGGGGTTAGAGGTATGGCAAGCATCAAGAGAGATCTTCCTTAGGAAAGGGAAGTATGCAATAGATATATTGAGGAGATCTAAGAAAGAGGACTGCAAATAGATGTCCACACCTATGATTACCAATTTGAAGAAGGTGGTGAATTCAAATTCAAAGTTGGTGGATCCAATGATATATAGGGAACTGATAGGGTCCTTAATGTATTTGGTCAACACTGACTCATATATTTGTTTTGTTGTGAACACCTTGGGTCAATTCATGGTGGAGCCGAGCAAAGAGAGAGAGAGAG
>ML805915.1:0-33827 GCA_009831015.1 Picea engelmannii
ATCAACCCCTCTTTCTATGACGATCCTTGGAGATATCCATGCATCAAACTTGTGCCATACCATACATCATGAAGAAAAATATATGTCAACAATGAAATAGAGAATCATGAACAAAAACATCAACTAAGTACATCATGTACCAAATTGTGTGCCCACCATGCACAACATCCATGTACATCAACCATGTACATCAATACCATAGAATATTCCATAATATATCATGAATGGAGTGTATCAATCAACATGCCAACCATGTGCCAAAAACAAGTATCATATCACTCATGATATGCCTCCACCATGAACCAAGTGCCACAACCATGTATCTCAATCAATCAAGTGTCTCAACTATATCATCCCATATGTCATGTACCAAAGTATATGCTAAAAAAGTAATATCAATGGTGTACTTTTGGCCAAGTACTATCATCCACATGCATATACCATATATGAGTGCTTCAACATTTCACTAATCATGTATCACTACTTGTAACATGGAAGTACATCAACAATGCACCAATACCACAACAAGATGAACTACAATCAAGTTGTGTCCTCATACATGTATGCCAAATCTACCATAAAACATGTGCCAACCAAACTTCTAGTAAGTGCCTCTACCAATGTACTAGAAGTGTACCAATCATGCATCAACTATAGATCAAGATATGACTCCTCAATGATGTACAACATGACCAACTATATACCTCACATAAACTCACCAACTACATGGCCCAATATGTAGCCCATACATATGCCAGATGCATGCACAAAGTTATCCAACAAGTATGCCTCCAATAATACATCATAATATATATCAATGAAGCTCAAATATGTACCAGCCATGTACCCCAACAGATCAGCCTCAAACTCCATTCACTACAACAAATACTAAGCATCCAGTATGTACTAGATGTATGCCTCAATAGATCAATGACATCTCTAGCTAGCATCATCATGATATATCTCATAACCAAGGTTCCACGACTTTACTGTCATAAACAACATTGTTATTCAACAAAAAATTCCTCAATCCATACTCAAGGGTTAGTATCATGCATCCAAGATAGTCTTTCAACACTCAACCATATGTCATCATCATACATACATCAATTATGTATGTAAACAAGTAATCATGAAAACCTGCAACAAACAATGTCAGACCCTGTAATACAGATTTATATCATCACAGCAAGCTACAACCCATGTGCATATCCTTTTTCCCAAGGATTTTACCACATATATGCGACCTGCTGTACAAATAAAACACATATGTACGGGACCTATCTATAGGTCAGTCTGTGTATGTACGTGATTTTTACCACTATAACCTGTGTATGCTTCTAAAGATGACACACTTAGGATTTCCATAAGGCTTCCATTATGATCTGGTTGTTTAGTCTTCGTCACCCACTTCTGAAGGTTCCCTTGCTTCTCAGAACTTGAGCTCTGAGTTTCCATATTTTCAAAAATATCTTCCTTCCTAACTTTGTGCCTTTTTCTAGTCATGCTATATGAATTCCTCATCATGGAATTTCTTCTTGTGTTCCAACAATCTTGGGATTTGTGGCCAAATACACTACAACTGTAGCATCTCATGATGTGACAATGAACATCAATGTGTCCTATTTGATCACATCTCCAACACCTTATGGTGTTATGAAATCTTTCATTTTCTCTCCTTTCATAAAATCTGCATTCCAAGGCTTTGTGACCATATTCATTACATGAATAAATTTGACTATAAAAAACACTTTCATACCTTTGCCTTGGTGTCCATCTTCTTTGAGGTGTAAATATCTCTTCTTGATGTCTTCCTTTCTTTGTTCTTTTGAAACTTTCCTTTCCTTGTGTAGATGGTTGACTTGCAACATTGTATTCATCCTTTGAGAGTGAGGGACTTACCTTATGCTTCTTTGAGGTGCTTGCTTCAACATGTGTAGCTTCTTTGTTGTATCCAAGACATGATTTATCATTTGGTGATATTTGACTTTCCAAGATTTCATTCAAGATTGTTGAGCTATTCAAGAATTTGTTTGACTTCTCTAATTTCTTTCTAAGATCAACAAATTCATCTTCTAACTTATGACATGACTCTTCCTTTTCATTTACTTGATTCTTCAATAGTTCCTCTACCATTTTGGCTTCCTCAATTTGAGTCTTGAGATGGACAATAATTTCAAGACTTTTGCTAAGCTCATCATCTACCTTCTTATATTATTTTTCATTCATTAGTCTTTTTATCTCTTCTTCCTTTTCTTCTAATTGAGTCTTTTTACTCTCTTCTTGTTCTTTGATCATTTCCTTTAACTTCAAGATGTGCCTTTGATTCTTCTTAAGAAATGTTTTGAGAAAACCCGGTATGTTTCTTCATAGTCAATACCGGGTTGTTGAGCAAACCATTTTGCTACAAGGAAATGCTTGTTCTTGGAGAGGATATGCAAAACTTGATCTACATGGGTGAGGTGGGATGGCCACATTTTACTATAGATGAGAATATCATCAAAGAAAATTAACACAAAGTGATGGAGGAAAGGACGAAATACATGATTCATGAGACTTTGAAAAGTGGAGGGGGAATTACAAAGACCAAAGGGGATGACCAATAACTCATAGTGGCCCTCATGAGTGAAAAATGTTGTATTGGGGATGTCTTTCTCTTTCATATGTATCTGGTGGTATCCAGAATGGAGGTCAAGTTTAGTAAAGTATTGAGGACCACTGAGTTCATCCAGAAGGTCATGTATGATAGGAATGGGGAATGTGTCCTTGATGGTAAGTTTGTTGAGGGAACAAAAATCAAAACACATGTCGAAAGTGCATTCCTTCCTGAGGACCATGACAATAGGGGAAGAATAGGGGCCAGTACTAGGACAAATAACATCCGTTTCTAATAATTCATGGACAATTTTCTCAATTTCATTTTTTTTAGGAAAGGGATGATGAAAATGGTGAACTTTGGGAGGAATATTTCTCGGTTATAAAGGAATGGAATGATCATTATCGTCATGTGAGGGGGGAAGGACCTGGGGGGTTTGGAAAACACTATGATGGCATGAAAGGATAGCTTGAAATTCGGGGTGTGACGGGGGTGTCTCAACTACTTGAATGGAATGGAGTTGGGAAATGATGCCAAAATGACATTTTTGAGTAAATTTTCTATGCGGTGGGAATTGGTGATCTCTAGAGAGATTGCAATAATGCCTTGGAATTTATATTTTTGTCCTTCTTGATGGAATTGCATGGTTAAATCCTTAAAATCCATGAATATGGGTCCTAGGGTGCATAACCATTCCGCACCAAGCACAATGTCACAATGACCCATGTCAATAGAAAATATGTGATATTTCAGGTTATATTGACCAGGTTGTAAGTGCAAATTTTCACAACACCCTCCAAATTTCGTGGAACCACCATTGGAAATCATGATTTGAAATTTTTTGACAACACGTATATAAAAATTGACTTCTTGGGAAAGGTGGTGATTAAAGAAACTATGAGTGTTTCCACTGTCAATTAGGATAATGACTTTCCTGTGCTTAATGTAACCAGTCAATTTGAGGGTTTGAGGAGAAGAAAAACTAGTGAGAGCATGTAGAGAAATCGATGTTTGAACTTCGGGAGGATCAAAGGGTGACGTAATATCATCATTTGGGGGTAGCGCTGCTTCGGGTGAAACCTCAACATATTCATCAGAAAAATCCTTGGAAATGGCCTATTCTTTACACGTGTTCCCCGAAAAGTATTCATCATCACAATTATAGCAAAGACCCTGACATTGGCATTCATCCATTTATGTCTGTGTCAACTTGTGAACCTTGAGAGGAGTTGCATGAGGGGTAGGGGTGTTGGTTTTAGGGTGGGGGGAAAAAGTGGGTTTTCTTCTCTAGGCCAATATGACCTGTTGTACCTATTTGGCATGCTTAGTGGCTTCCAACCAAGTCTGAGGGTGAGCTATGATGACATGGGTTAAAATTTCATCCTTCAGTCCATTGATAAAGAATTCCCTAAAGAAAGAATATGTCATTCCCTTCATTTGAAAATCCATGTACAATAAAATATTCCATTGTTCCATAATTTTTCAATTTGGTCAGACGTCCTAAATGGTGGGTTTCTATGTCAAACCGTTCATACATCTCTGCAACAAAATATGACCAAGCAACATACCCTTGGTGTGCATTGCAACACCATTTCCATCTTTCTTGATCTAAATAGATAATTCCATAACCAAGATTGGTTAACTCATTAGTGATACCATGCAAGGAAAAATAATGTTCCATTCTAAGTAACCTAGGCTTGTGCATCTGATCCATCAAATTTTTTGACCTCAACTCTAGGGAGATAGGGGTCACGAGGTAGGGAGTTGGAATGAGAGTGTAGAGGTTGGTTGGAGTAAACACCTTCAGTATAGAGATATCGGTCAGAGGAGGAAGGACCCTAGAACTTGTTCATGAATTGGTTGAGAGTAGAATGGACTTCAGTAATGTGTCTATTGAGTTGGGCTTGGATGTGGTAAATTTTTTAATGAATGGATGAAATATCCCTATTTACTTGAGGCTGAAGGGAATTAAGGTCAATAATCAATTTATGATTGGTTTCTTCTTGGAGGGTGGGAGACATGAGGGGATGAGGGGTGGGTCCATGGACGAGAAAGTAGATAAGTGTTATATACTATGATGATTAGGGAATCGATAGGATATCAATGGGATAATCAACAAATAAGGGTGTCAAGAATGGTATGGGTCCACAGGGTAAAAAAAAGTTAAAAAAGAGAGGTATCACAATGATCAGGGTGAAAAAGGGAATCGAGTGAGATAGGTATCAAATAAGGGTGCATGAAGGTAAAAACAAAAAGGTAAAAAAAAATATAGGTATCACAAAAATTAGGGAAAAGAGGGGAATCCAATGATATAGGTCTCAAATAAGGGTGCGGGAAGGTAAAAAAATTTAAAATTAATAGGTGTCACAATGATAAGGGTGAAAAGGTTTTTTTTTTTCTTTCTCTTTTTCTTTTATTTATTTATTTGTTTTTTCTTTTTATTTTTCACTCCTTTGGAGTTATAATTTGATATGAATAATATTGCAGTGTCGAAATCCCAAATTCTTAACAGGGAAAAATGTGTAGTAATTTCACAACCCAAATGCAGGGGTCAAGGTTACATGACAATAGATATTGTATGTTCCTTTTTTTTTGTTTCTGTCCCAAGGGTTAGGGTTTTTAGGATTCTTACAGAGAAGGGTTTTTCATATGCTATAGCTCTCACATATACGTGTGGGGTCAAATAATAGTGCTCGGCCCAATATCTCATGGAACCAACTAAGGAGGCAAGACTGTACCCTTATTCATACTACCCAATTACCCAGGTACTAGAGAGTATCTTCACGAGTGTTTTTATCAGTGTCACTATAGCAGTCATGAGATCAATTAGTTGATATATGGCTAGTTTCAAGATACTAACTTGGAAGAGAAAGTTTGTATATAGGTGTTGCCTGATGCGCTAACACTCGAAAGGGTACCAACAAGGGTTACAAGGTTGTCCAAAAATGTGATCTTAAAAATCTCTTGTATTTCCCGCATGTATTCTTCCTTGACTGTGAATTTATGCGTTGAACGGAAAATCACTATAGTTTAAATATGTCGAAACACATCACTACCCTGGGAAAAAACAATTAATCCATAATTCCTGCCAAGGAAAGTGCTCTGATAGAACTTATTATGTGCCTGGTTATGTGATATTAAGCAAAAACATGAATATAAAAGAAATTACCAACAAAACAATAGAATGCAGTGAATACCACACCAAAATGATACCTTTATTGAAATGGGAGCAATGTTCACTTGTCTCTTTGAGGGAGAAACCTCCAACAAAGAAATGCTCTATTATAATAATTTGCAAGAAAAATGTTTCTCATGCCTCCTACTCTTATTTACACTATTTCTATATTCTAAAGAACATTCTGGATGAAGATCTTTCTAGAAGCGAAAGCTTCTATTAGGTCTTCTTACATTGACTTGTTCATGTTTATTAAATAGGCCTTATTAACTAATGTCAGACTTTATTACATGGAAAATATATTCTTCTATATATGTGAGGAGTTAGGGAGGTTAGGTCCCTAACAACATGCAAGAACAAAATCATACTTACATTAGATTATATGGTTGTGAAGAAAATTCTCTTCTTCTCTCAATAATTTTTTATGACATATATTTTTTTGTAAAAGTCTGTAGACAATATAAGGCATGGTGTATTTTATTTTATAGAAAACTAAAGAAACAATTCATTACACTACCTATTCATACATGAAATAGGTAGTAAATAATTATTCCTGTATAAATGAAGTATCTGAGACACTTAATGCATTTAATCTTAAATAGGAACAACTTTTTAGAGGCTTTGACCCCAGAGGATATTTCTCTAAACACCTAGCATATATGAGGTACAACAATATTTTTACATGAAATCCCAAGGAACATAATAGGAATGGAGATAAATAGTGTTGAAATACCCTACTGGGTAGCCCGTCGAATCGTTTGAAGTCAACAATCACAAAGGATTTGACTAAATAAGAACAAATTATTTTTTAGGATCAATACTTGACACTCCATAACTCTTGGTCCAATAAGGAAGAGAAATAGATACAAATAGAGAAGGTAAATGTAAATAATAAAAAGGTAACTCGAAAATGGAGTTTAGAAGTTGATGTATCAAGAGTGAGTCCTTTAGGACTCCGAAATTTGCATTTTACTACATGAGATGCTTTTTATCATTCAATATTAGAGCAGGAGTGAGAGAATGTTAAACTGAAAAGGATAATAAGTGATCTTGAGGATGTATTGAATCCTAAGACATTATTTGTAGAATCATTGGCTATAGTTGCATTAGATGAAACACCCCCAATTACACCTAGAACTTTAGTATGAATGAGAAAAGACACCAATTTGTTGAGAAGGGTGATATTTTATGTTGCACACAATATTAATAAAAATATCCATATCATTTCACAAGCATGGGAGGTCAACACCATCTAAATAATTTTTTCATAGAGAATTACCATTTTTACAAAATATTTGCAAAACAATTTGGAGCATGATGAAGGATTTTACAACAATGATGGAAATAATTTTATTGCATGTGTCACCAGTTTGAGCGCACGTCATAGAAGTTGGAAACAATTTCCTTTAAAGAAAAGGATAAAACAAATGAGGGCTACATGGCTAGCAAGGATAAAAATATTACAAGATGCAATTGTTGAATATGAAAACATTAATGAAAAAAGTGGAAATGCTTTCTTAAAATGATTAGAAATTCTTGAGTTAGAGGGCCCACAAGTTATAAGAAGTTCTAGGATTATAACTAAAGAAAAACTGGATGAGGAGTTATTTGTTGCTAATACTTCATGGGATAACGAATTAGATAACCTTATATAGTTTCCTGGAGATGACATTAAACATTGGCTTGTCACCTTTGTGAATGACAATGAGGACCACCTATCATCAATTGATCACTCCTCTAAGAATTTAAAGAAATAGAGGAAGATATATTCTCACTTGGGGTTAAGTAGGATATCATCATCCCACCAATGAGGGAGTACATTGATGAATGGCTCAAGAAATTGTTGCAACAAATCATCAACCCGAAATAATTAATCAAAAATATTTATCTCAAAGGAGGATCGAAGATAAAATTATATAAAGGAAGATCCCAATAACAAGAGGGATATCAAAGAGAGAGAAAGAACATTTTCCATCATAGTAAGTCAAGAATTTATTCCATTTATCCTTCCTTTCTTCTCCACTATGTTAGTAATCCTCCAAACTTACTTGTTTCATGATTTGTGACAACCCAAGGTCAATTTTTAACTATTTTTCTTTCATTCTTCCAACTATTTCTTCTATTTATGGTCCACAAGAGCCCCTTCCTAGTTGATTTGGACAAACAAATTTTATTCTCTCAAATATTATAAAAAATTTAAAAGACAATTGTATATATTTTTAGGTTCCCAGAGAACTATTTGGGATACATGACTATTGATTTTTCAGAATTTGAGTCTTAAGATGAATTTTTCAAGTGTGTGTCCATCACTATTTCAAATTTTCAATGAAATATCTTGTTAAGCTCTCTACATATGTTTCCATTGTCTTTCAATATTCCAAAAGATTTTTTCTTTATGCTATGATGGAAATGTTTCTTGTGGGTTTCCTACTTTATTTTAAATTAGAATCTTATATAATATCTTAAACCTTGTATGATATTGTGAATATTCATTTGAATAAATCTTGGTCCCATCTCAAAATTTTCTTTCGTTATGAATATTTGTTTCATTAAATAAACCTGGTCCTTTCTCTCGTATTATTTTAATTATGTATATTATTCAACCTTCTTTTCCTTACTGGTCAATGGCTCCCCTTTCCCCCTTTTTTCCCTTCCATATGTATTCGATAAGGTGATCACCTTTCTCCCTTTATATTCATTATTATGATTGAAGGTCTTGGCCAAAGTCTTAAATTTTTCATTCAAACCCATAGTCTTTAAGGCCTCTCTCTCTCCATAACTCAGACTCCCCCCTCTCATAATCAATTTGTTTATGATACCATGTTGATGGGGGTCCCCTCAACTATGAACGTTACAACCTTCAAAATGGTTCTTGAAGACTTCATGTAGGCCTCTGGTACTTCCATCAACCATCTCAAATATTAAATATTAATATTCAACAATCCTCTCTATTCAATTTCACGTGTCCCTTATCCTTGGATTCTCCAGGAGTTCCCTTTTATCAAAATACATTGGTGCCCCAATCCTTGATTCTATTGTTTGCAATTTCTCTCGAGAAGATATTCTATCCAGACTTGGAAATTTTTTTTCCAACTAGACCTTCCACTCCCTTAATATAGATGGTCGTCTCATCCTTCTCAACTCGGTCCTTCAATCCATTCCTATGTATCTTTTCTCTACTTTAGCCACACCCGAATGAATTCTTAAGGATGTGAAGGCTCTCCATTGCAATTTTTTTGGAAGGGCACTAGTACATCCAAAAAATGGGCATTGATCGCTTGCAACACTCTCTTTATTCCAAACCCAAAAGGCGTATTGGGGTTAAGAGATATTGAATTCCTCAACAACATAGTTGGGGATAAAACCTGGTGGTGTTGGCTTCAAGCCAACGACAAGATCTGGTCTGAGATTTGGAGAAACAAATATTCCAATTGCATGAACCCCTCATATCTCATCAAAATGACAGGGAACATGTCTAGATCCTTAATTTGGAATGTTTCTTGTCAACATAAATCCTTAATACAAGCTCATGGGTTTTGGGAAATACAATATGGGAATTTTTCCCTTTTCTGGGATGACTCCCGACAAAGACTTCCTCAACTTCAAAGAAATCCCAAATTTTGTACTCTCAAAGGTATTCTTCAAGCCGAGTAGGGAATCAAGGTCCATTAATACTAGCTCCTAGACTTTGATTCATCTTATTGGAGAAATTGGTCTATTAATACTAGCTCCTAGACTTTGAATCACACTCCTCTTCAAGATCACCAAACTTTCTCCTCTCTACAATCCGAGCTTTTCAACAAAAAATCAAACCCTCTACACTTCCATATAAGCTTTAATGGGGCCACCGACTGGCTGGGTGTTTCAATCTTAAATAATCCTACCCTTTAGCTACCCAATATTTTGTAGACCCTTCGAATGACATATGAGCCAAAGTTTGGAAAGAGAATATATGCCCAAAGTTGCAACTTTTATTTGGATTATCACCTATGGGAAAATTTTAACCCAGGATCATTGCTTTCGTCATTGGTTTGAGGGTCTTGGTTGTTGTGTCATGTGCCACCAAGATAATGAATCCATTGACCATATTATTGATCCTTGCAATTTCTACACCTCCCTTTGGGATCAGGGGACCCTTTCCTTTCGACAATCTAATCACTTTGTGAATTTGGTTCAAGTAACTATCTCCTCTTGGTGATATCAAGGTTTTCATAACCTTATCCCTAATTGTATTTAACAACTCTTCCCTAGCTTTGGCCTTTGGGATACTTGGAAAGAAAGGAACAAACCTATATTTAAAGGAGAGATTCTATCCGTATCATCCATTTGGAATAAGATCAAGCAGAACATCCTTGAAAAAGTTCATTCTAGACAATGGGATGCTAAATATCTCAAATAGTGGTCTTCATTTCCGCATTTCAAAATATAGTGGGAAATTCTAGTTAAATTTTCAAGACAAATCCACCACAATTATTCATGTCTTGTCTTCTTGTACAATATCGACTCCATGTATCTGATCAAATTTTGTTCTCCTTCTTTAACATTTTTCTTACTTTTCACAATAGTACAATATTTGAATTAGAAAACTAGCTATGAAGGACTTTATTTTTCTAGTAATAATACTAGTGCTCATTTCCACATTTCTTTAACGAAATTTAAAAAAGATAAACCTTTTTACAAAACTTCATCTATGAAGACAAGATTTTTAAACAAGATATTCTATAATAGATCACATCTAAACTCTTAACATTGAAAACAAATTTTATAATGGATAGGAGTACAAAGGAAATTACAACAATGTGTGGACTTTTCTATATAGGTTAGTGATTGTTAGGTCCCTCCCTTAATATGCACAAATTTACTTGTTTTACAAATTTTAATATTAAGGTTTATAGTTATTGTTTTTGGTTTTAGATTTTTTCTTTTCTATTCCATTTAAGGGAATTGGCAATTCGTCGAATTGTTATGAAAGGCTCAAGTCAAATTGTTTCAAATTTGACTAGTTGCCACTATCTCTACATTAGAAAAACTTCCCTAATCTTTTGAAAATATAAAAGAGGTAATGCAGCTTCTCAAAAATTTCCTCATCTTTTGAAAATACAAAAGAGGAAATGTGGTAGCTTGTAGTTGTTGGTGGCAACGTGGAAGTATGTAGCTGCTGGAATTTGATCCCAGGCCTCCACGACCACAATGTGCAATTATCACCACTAAACTACAATATCACCACTAAACTACAATGTGGAATTATCTCTACTAAACTACAACCACTGGATATGCATTTAAACAATTGACGTAGTGTAAATCATCATTAAAAAAAATATTTATGTTTTTAATCATAATGTTATGTATATATTAAGAAATATAGAGTCATCTATCTCAGTTGGTAGAGAACTGGGCTCATAATCTTTTGGTCGTGGGTTTTAGCCCCACAGTTGGTGTCGTGTAAATTTATTATTGGATATCTTATATCCCAAATCACACATTTCGACAAAATACATGACCCGAAAATGGGAATCCAAGATATTTTAACCTTATGGTCGTGGGTTCGAGCCCCATGATGGGATTCTTGTTCATTTATTATTGGATTTCTAGTATCCAAGATCACTCATTTTCACAAAATAAAAAACCAGAAAATGAACATCCAGGATTCCTTTTCTTTTAAGAGAAAATAGAAACCCAACATTTGTTCATGTTCAAGAAGACGCAAGAATTCATAAAACAGACTATGAACACACACAACAATGGATCTCTTGAGATATTCTTCACATTCATATAGAAAACTGAAATCAAAATACATGGAATGAGATATTTCTCTAGAATTATCCATCCCTCGCCTACCTAATAAATGAAACTTCATGTATATTATATATGAAATTAATATTCATATCCATCTATTTGTTTTAGTAAAAAAATAATGAGGGAGAAATTACATCATTCAACACTCCCCATTAATTTCGACCGTTAAATAAATCAACACAAACGCTTCCGAAGTTTTGTCTCTGTAATTCAAAAGTATTTATTCCCAATGGTTTGGTGAAGATATCTGCTAATTGTTCTTTCGAACCACAAAAATGTAGCATGATGCTACCATCGTTGACAAGCTCGCGGATGAAATGATAGCAAGTGTCAATTTGTTTACTCTTGCGATGAAACACATGATTCCTAGATAATGCAATTGTTGAATTATTGTCACAAAATATAGGAGTTGGATCCTTCTCTTCATGTGAAAGATCACTAATGATCCTTCTCAACTACACTGCATGACAAGTTATTGAAGTTCATGCCACATACTCTGCTTCTGCTGAAGAAATTGTGACGATGGGTTGTTTCTTTGAAGCCCATGAAATCAAACCTATACCCAATAAAAATGTGTACCCTGAAGTAATCTTCCTATGATCAAACACTACATGCAAAATCACTATATGTATATCCAACAAGTGAATCATATTCTTAATTGGAATACCAAATTCCATAATCTTTTGTACCAGCAATATACCTCAAAATTCTTTTTCCAACTTTTCAACGTGAAAATTTGGAATTTTCCATAAATATGGAAATTAACCTCACTTCATACATAATATCTGGCCAGGTATCTGTAAGGTACATGAGACTTCCTACAAGCCTCTTATACAAAGTATAATCAATTTATGTTCCTTCATATTGATTACTTAACTTTGTACCTATTGCAATTGGTGTATTTGATGGCTTGCATTTGTTCATTTTGAACGTTTTCAAAATATCTGTGGCATATTTTTGCTCACAGATAAAAATTCCATTTTCATATTGCTCAACCTAAATTCCCAAAAAATATTTCATAAGACTGATATTAGTCATCTCAAATTCACTTTGCATGGATTCTTTGAATTCATTCAACAACAAATTTCCTGTATAAATCATGTCATTAACATAGAGACAAACTATCAAAATATTGTTAGAAGATTGGTTGTTGTCATTGATGTCAACCCTAGCCATTGGATTTTGGACCCCACAGTTTATCAAAGTAGATAGACATGAAGGAAATTAAACATGTAGATACAACACCCATGGATGGATATTATAATTCACGCTGCTTCCGGTGGTATGTGGCACGTCACGTGGATCCTCACAATTGAGGAGAAATGAATTTTTGAAGATAACAATGTGAATTGAAGCAAAAATTACATGTCAGCCCTAATGTTAAAAGGAAGTGACATAAAGGGTATAAATACATCTCATTATACATTCATTTTTCAATACACACAAGTTTATTAACGAACAAGGATATATTAGTCAAATTTCTGAGGAAATCTAAAGTAAAGAAGGCTGAATTTCAAGAGAGGATTAAGTCTTTCGGTCATGTGTTATAAGGTATGTTATTTATAGGTCATCTTAAAATTTTCTCTATAACTTTGTTTCTAGAATGATTCAGATGGTGAAATTTGGAGGCTATTGAGAAGGCATATCTAGGTACCTGTGGTAAAACTTTCATCTCTTTATTCGCTATAATTTTGGAGATACACTCTGTGGAAGATAGGGTTTTTGACTAGTCCTGAAGCTAGTCATAAATAGGTGTTTCGGGTAAAACAACCATAACGTCTTCGTAGAGAATCCAAATGAAGTGAGACCAATTGAATTGGAAACAATACGATATTTAGTTTCCTGTGTACATATTTCAGAATCTGATGTTTAATATTGAGCGTGGGGCATTCTGTACAAGTTCTCTTTCCTGAATAAACCATAATTAAATAAGGTCTACCATTTTCTCTATAACTCATTTTCTAGGAGGATTAAAGGAGTGAAAATTGGAGGAGTTTCATAGAATACATTGAGTAATATTATCTATGAGATCAGAGTATTCCAAGAAGTGAATAATTGCAGAAGTTGAAGAAGTTTCAGGAAGCATTATCAGGTTCGATGTGATGGTTGGTTGATGGTGATAATTTAATGTAAAGTTTTATTATCTCTCATATATTCTTGGGTGGAAGGAAGGGGAAAGGATGGAGAAGTCAACCCTCTCTTGATAATGGAGGATTGTGTATTCCTTTTGGAGGTATATCACTCTCTATATATTTGGAAGTTGTAGCTACCTTTGGAAGTCATTACTTATTTTAGAAATAATACATGATTAATTCTTTTATACTGTGCATGGTGTATTGGTGTATCTCTTATACTATTCTTCATTAATCATTGGATAGTCTTCATTGTTGATTGGATATAAATTGAATACATCATATGATTGAAGTACAAGTTCAAAAATGTTAATTGCTCTAAATATTGATTCACCCCACTCTTAGTATTTCCAACAAATATTACCTTTCTGATCTATTTTGGTGTAAAGTGTAGGTTCATTACTGCTCCCGTTGAACCCATTGTTGAGAAAATAGGAACCAATGCCACTGTACCAAGCTCTTGGATATTTCTTCAAACCGTACAATGATTTCTTCAATCTGTACACTTTGTACTCTTCACCTTTAATCTGAAATCTTGGTGACTGATCCACATAAACTTCTTCCTATAAAATTCCATTTAGAAAGGTTGATTTAATGTCCATTTGATAGACTTTTCACTCATTTGGTTATCCCAAGATTTATCTTCTTGGAATTTCATATCTCTGCTTAATATCAATTTCTTAGTAATAGGATTATCCAACCTATATGCTTTAGATTGTTCACTATATCCCACAAATATACAGTTTTCACTTCTATCATCAAGATTTATCCTCAGATCTTCAGAAACATGTGCATAAGCCACACAACCAAAAACTTTTAAATGAGAAACACTTGATTTCATACCACTCCATGCTTCTTGAGGGACTTGATTTTTCAAACTGCAAGTTGGTGAAAAGTTCAAAATATACACTAATCATGCGAGTGCTTCACTCCATTATTCATTTGACAAATTCTTGGCCTTCAATATGCTTCTGGCCATATTAATTATTGTTTGATTCTTCCTTTCAGCTACTCCATTCTGTTGTGGAGTGTATCTTGTGGTAAATTGTCTCTTGATCCCATGTTGCTTGCAATATGCTGCAAATTATTTGGAGTCATACTCACCTCCTCGATATGATCTGAGTACTTTGATGTATTTGTTACTCTGTTTCTCCGTCGAAGATTTAAATTCTTTGAATTTTTCAAATGTCTCTGATTTTTGCTTGAGAAAATAACCCAAGCTTTCCTTCTAAAATCATCAATGAATGTTAGAAAATAAAAGTGTCCTCCTATTAACTGAGTTTGCATTGGACCAAAAAGGCTTGTATGCATTATCTCGAGGTGTTATTTTTCTCTATAGGAAGCATTGGGAAAACTATCCCTTTGGTGTTTGGCCAAAATACTACTCTCACAAGAGTTTTTCTGTTCATTTATGATGGGAAAACCTTTGACCATAGATTTGTTCTATAAAATACTGACACTGCTAAATGGTAAATGACCATATCTAAGATGCCACAACCAATTCTCATCTGAGCTTGAAATATTTTGGGCATATGACTATGCCAAATTTACATTTCTCAATATCAAAGGAAACATTCTATTTTTGGTCATTTGTATTGTAGCTATGATTTTCTTACTAGGTGGTTTGTCCAAGATTATACACTTGGAACCTTCAAAAATGACTCTAACCATGTTCATTCATCTGGCCTACACTCATCATATTATGCCTCAGACCAGGTACATAATAAACATCATGAATATCCTTATTTTCATCTTGTTTGTTCAATACATAAATTACACCATTTCCTAAAACTTTCTTTTGGTAATCATGTCCCAATTTAATTTGAGATGTAACAGAGCTATCTAAATTAGTAAACAAATCTTTGTTACCTGTCATATGATTGTTGTAGCCACTATCCAACAACCAAATACAATGATTGTTGCTTGCTTCTTCTGTGACTTGAAATAAGAAGAACATTGATTCAGATGTTGCTTCTTCAATGTTGGTAACATTTGCTCTGCACCTATTCATATATGATTGTTTCTTTCTGCATTCACTTTCATAGTGACCAAATTTCTTGCAATAATAGCACTGGATCCTTGATTTGTTAGTCCATATTGACTAATTAAAGTTTTAGCCTCTCCCCCTTTGGTTTTGAGAGTGCCTCGCTTTCGAATGTTCACTTTGTTCTTGACATTCTGAATTTGACCTCTCTCTTGTTTGAGAGCGTCCTCTGCCTCATTCGCCTCTGCTTCTATTCCCTTGACCTCTACCCCTACTTATGGAGGCCAGAGACTGAAATGCATTCTCCAAATATTCAGTATTTCGACTGAACCTGTTTTTATGGATTAATAGAGAACCCATGAGTTCTTCAACTGTGAGGGTTAGTAGGTCTTTCGACTCTTCTACCGAAACTACAACCATATTAAACTTATCGCGAAGACTACAAAATAACTTCTTAACGAATTTCTTCTCTTGAATTTCTTCTCCATGCGTGCATAGTTGATTCACGATGCTCGTGATGTGGGTCATGAGATGATCCACAAAATTATAATCCTTCATCTGAAGAGTCTCAAAACTCTTCCTGAGTTTCTTCGACTTGGCATTTTTTACTTTGTCTGTGACTTGATAGGCAATTTTGAGAATATCCCATGCCTTCTTGGCATGATTTTCTACTACGAATTTGGGGAAAATGTATTCCTCTAACCCTTGTTGAATGGGCCACAGGGCTTTGTTTTCCTTCTTCCCAAGTTCTCCAAGCGCATTTCTTTGAGCGTTCGTCATGGCTTGTAGATCTATAGGATCTGGTTCCTTGAACCCATCAACTACTACTTCCCAATAATCTTCAGACCAGAGAAAATTTTTCATTTTTATGGACCATACATCATAATTCTTATCCGTTAAAATCGGTCCTCATTTGAGCGCTCGACTGTTGCTAGTTGCCATGAATTTGTTGTTCACAGTCAGCTCCCCCTTTCTGAATTAAAACTATACCAAGATGGTTTTTTCTCTGTCAAAACAAAAAACCCAAAACTTTTTCTTGCCTATTCGAATATTTTGTTAGTCTGGGCTTGACTAGAGAAAACCATGCAAGAGCTCATTTTCGATTGCAGTTTCTGTGTGTTCTAGGGGTGACTTAGTGATCGAAAACGCTTGATCGTGGGTCCTAAACTAGCTAAAGGCAACAAAAAGAGTTTAGTCCCGCTGTGTACAAAGGCAAGGGTGATCGAGCTCTAAAACACAAATTTGCAAAGCATTTTTCTTCACATTTTTGCACCAGAATGCCTTGAAACACCCCTCCTCTTGTTGTGTGTTGATCAAACTTCAAATTTCTCTACAATAGCATGCAAATTGCTCTCCAATATTCGAAGATTCTTACTCCTTCTCTAATACCATGTTCATGTTCAAAGAGAGGCAAGCATTCACAAAAAGAGTATAAACACACACAACAATGGAGCTCTTGAGCTCTTCTTCACATTCACGTAGAAAAATGAAATCAAAATACATAATGAGAAAAAATGTAATTCACTTGAATCGTTAAACACATTTAACTATTAGGACGAACTATACATGCTTCTGATTAAGTGATTTTATGGAATTAAAAAGCACAACAAAATGGTTTTTATTTAATTTCCGCCACAAGAGATTCAATGAAATGGCGTCTCCCTCATCACCATTCATGTTCTCACCGGCCAACAAACAATGCTTAATAACTAATTCTCTCTATAATAATTCTGTCAGTACATATTGTCAAAGGCTCGTTTTCTTGTAATCTATAGAATTACTGACACTGAAACCATTTGATATTTTGAAGGTTTGTGGGTAATTCGCCCAACTTTCTTTAATGAAATTTAAGAAAAGTAAAATTAATTGGATTTATTTAATATTTTTATTCTTTAATGTCAAATTCCATTATTAGATTTCAAGGGTTCATTATTAGATTTCAAGGGTTCAGTTTTGTAAGTTAAGAGGAGACAGTAGACACCAGTCATGTTAAAATTGATATGGCCTTGATATGCACCAGACCTGCTTCAATTAAAAAATATATATATTTTTATAATCCAACCAAAAACAGAAATGTGGAAGAAAGCTCTTATAATGCCACAGAACGGAAGAGCAATCTACGAAGGATTACACACAATGCCTTGAAGAAGCAGCTTAACCTGTGTATCGTATTCATCCAAAAAGTGACTTCCAAGAAAATCTTCAAACACTTTAACAACATTTTTTCTAGTGATCACACTTACTTTGTCTTCCTGACAAAGTAATGCTGTAATATTTAAACCTAGTCCCAAGTGTGATGACTGAAAGAATTTGATCCCTGCAAGGACAAGCTCCACCATTTTCACAATGTCTTTTACTATATCCAACATCTGCACCCTGTGTTTCAACATCTCTCTCCACTCAGACAGCACACAACCTCTGTTTTCTTCATCAGCCCTCACTATGCTATCAATTAAGAAGAGAGCTTGGTCAAGTGCCCTACTTATCAGATGAATATTCTTCTCCTCCTCTTCATGATTATCATCATCCTGGCGGCTAATGATGAAGCTAGCCTCAGCCTGGGCCTGGGCACGACGAGCCGCAGCTGCGTGCAGGTCTTGAAAACGGGAAATACAAATAATTACTACATTCACCAGAGAATCAACGTAAAATTTATCCCCACAGCCGTTATGTCTGACCCAGTCGAATTTCAGAATTGTGGTTCCATTGTAGAGGTCTTCATTCGTTATATCCTTGGAGTTGCGACGATGATCTAACAGATAGAGAGCAGCGCCAAAGGTACTATAAGAGAACTTCCCTGGATATCGTCCAAAAAGACAATCGAAGCAGTCTTCATACATTCGACGGTAAATTCTTAAAACGGTTGTCTGGATTTTCAAGAGCTGGCACTTTGAAAGGTCATAGAGAATCTCTATTAATGAGTTTACATTATCTTCAGTGGCTACCTGCAAATCCCCATCTTTCAGACCGACGAGATCTACCATCTTGGCCACTTCTTTGCACGCCTCCTCCGAATCTTCAATTGAAGGGTACCGCTGGCATAACGAGTATAACCTGCGATTTATTACACTCAAGAAGAATTCGTATCCCTTCACTGATAAAAAGGTCTCTCTATTTTCTTCGGTGTATTGGCAATAAAGACGGAGCAGATTCAATTTTTGCCACAGACCCTTCCAACTGGCCTTTGATTCCTTACTATTCCAGTTCTTACTCGCGATCCAGCAATGCTCAGCAGCTATAACCAATTCACTCAACAGATGTTTCATATCTGTTGAGCTCAAGGGTTTAGTGTAATCCATCGAAATGACCACAAGGCAGTTTGTGCTGTTTTCAACGATATATTGCCGCATCTGTTGCCTTAGGTCAGTCTGAGGGATCGCATTGCGAATGTCGAAGGGCTGGCGGGTATAGGGGTTAATGGCGTCGTGTTTGGTGTCCCAAATCTTCTCGAGTGTCCTGCGGTTGTAAAGAACCTGAGTAGGGTCTTCTGTTATGGGCAGCCGAATTGGGTCGTAGGCGAATTCATTGACAATAGGATCAAGAAACTCTTCCGGAATCCTATCATACGATGAATCCATTATTTTCTCTGATGGATAGGAGTAATTACAGTACTCAATTTGATTCGTATATACTTCGCAGCTTTTATATATATATATATATATATAGGCAAAGGAGGTTCATTTTACTAATGTTAAAGTCGGTTCAAGTTTAAATTCAATATTTTTAGGCACTTTGTCTTTAAGCTTCTTAAATTTTATCATCTAATCACTATCAAAAACTTAGATGAACCTCGGTTCATTGGGATGAGGAAGTTAGTTTTACAAATTTTAAAGTCGATTTAATTTTTTTTTTTTTTTTGTAAGTACATTCAACATAGACACACAAATTGATGATGAGAACCCTTGTAAATGAATTAAGGGGTACAAGAGAACTTAGAAGAGAGTCTGGCCACTTCATTGGGGGTTATTGTGAGGTCCATTGCAACTTGTCAAGGGAAATTAACTTTTATTTCTCAATACATGGCTAGAATGTACAAGTTTTACTACACTAGACTAGATAGAAACCAAGTTAGAGACTTGGGTATTTCAAAACAAGAAATGATGTCTCTTTTTATTGATCCCTGAACTAGACAACAACCACCTATCAACAATAAAGGAATTTGAATTGATCGGTGCATCCACCGAAAAATTAGTAAACACTAGATGGATAGGTGGTACATGGTATTTGATAAACCCCCCTACAATAATAAGGAGGTGCATTTATATTTTTTGAGAAAATTATGGGAAGAATTTATTATGAGTCACCATGTGAACTACTTCAACATTGGTGACTTCCAGAGGGTGGGTCGAGAACATGCTAGGCATGATCCCATGTTAGTTCCTTGTCCCCTAGGCAAAATCCTTACCCCCCTGTTATCACCATAGCAATTACACTTGAAATCCGAGTTTCATATTTAGTGGGGGACTAAAGCGATGTAGAGACACAGCGCAATGTATTGGTGACATTGGGATATGGTGTATGGAATTCAGTGATCACTGATTATTTCCCACCAAATAGAGTAAGGACTCCAGCTCAAAATAAAACCAACAAAAATTAACTCAACGGTAATGAATACAATCCTTGATGGACTACCTGATGATGTCAAAGATAATATAGGTGAATGTAACTGTGCAAAGGAACTTTGGGACAAGATAAAAGACCTCTACTCAGATGAGAAGTCAAATGAAACATTTCAATTAGAACAAAGTTCAATCTACAACAATACTAGTAATAAAGATTCTTTTGAAAAATACTCAGACATTGAAGCATAAGTCAATCTGGAAGCTGAGCTTGAAAGTGATTTGGACGAACTGAGAAAATATAAACAAGGGTGTAAACAACTAAATGATCAACTTAAGACTGTTGAAAATTTCAAGAAAGGGATTGAATCCCTTGATAAAGTTCTCAGTTTACAAAGATTTTCCTCAAACAAATCTCGCCTTGGATATGACCACGCACACATAATTAAAGGATCAGAACCTATTACTCAGATTGATATTGAAGATGACATGTCTAGTGATGATACCTCCAAAGAATCTGCTCATCCTCCCAAGAAGATGTATCAAATCAAAAGAGAGGACTCGACCATCAATAAAGGTAAAGACTCTCCACAATCTTTCGATTGCAATAATGTTGATATTGAATTCTCCCCTGTAAGTAGAGAAGAATATTCAAATACAATAACAGAATGTTCTATTAGCATTCATCCCATGGAAGAAGAAGAAAAACTATCAAAGGCCAAAGAAGAGGTTGATTGGAGTCTCTCTGAATACCTCTATCACCATAATGAATTAGACTATAACTATCTTCATGACTACACTCAAGAATTTCTTGAAAAGAGTCAAAAGCATGTCTTTGAAATAAAGTAAATGCTCAAGGAAAGTAAAAAGATAATATATGAGCAGGACAATCAGTTAGAAGAGAAAGAAGAGGAGATCAAGAGACTAAAGAATGAAATCAGTCAAGCAAAAGAAGAAAAGGAGAAAGATGATGTCTCAAGAAAAAACCTTGCAGATCTAAAAGAACTAAGGGAAAGCTATGTCAATCTTAAAATCCAACTTGAAGAAGCCAAAAGGAGAGAAGAGGTAGTGAGGAACTAGTTGGACAAAAAAGAAGAATCTTGTCATAAGATGGAAGCATAAGTTGTGAATATTAGAAAGAAGGTTGAGAAGTTAGACACCCAAATCAAGTTATTGAACAACTCCATGACCCTGGATGAGATCTTGGATAGTCGGAGATCACCATATGAAAAAACCGATCTTGGCCACAACAAGGAAGAAATTAGTAATCTCAAGAAACCTGACGCAAGTCCTTCATTTGTAAAAAGTGAAGACAGGTCTGATGCAAGTCTTTCTTTTATAAAAAGGGAAAGCAAGTATGATGCAGGTTCTTCATGTTTAAAGAATAAAAGAAACACTACAAAACTTAAAAGATCAGATCAAGGAAGACATCTAGAAGCTACTCATACACCTCAAAGCAAGTTCAGAAGAGAGACACCTTCATGGATGAAGCAAAGAAGGTATGAGAGTGTCTTTAACGGTTATTGTTTTTCTTGTAATGAATATGGTCATAAAGCCTTGGACTGTAGGCGTCATGGAAGAAAACAAGTTGGTAGGTTCAACATCAGTATAATATGTTGGAACTACAATCATGTTGGACATATTGTTGCACATTGTTACACTATGAGATGCTATAGTTGTGGTGGATATGGCCACAAAGCCTATAACTGTTGGAACTCAAGAAGACAGCCAATAAGAAATGCTTCACACAATATGACAACAAGAGTAAATAAGAAGACATGGAATATAAAATATTAAGTATCAAACAAGAAAGATGAGGAAAATAGTGTTCCTGAAACTGATGAAGTCAATGATAGAAGTTTGGAGGATGAAACTACTAATAAGGAATATTCTCAAGAAAAAAATAAAGAAGCTATTGGTGCACATAATAATGACGTTGATAATGAATCTCCAATGGTAGAACAACAAAAATAATTGAGTGATGATTATCTCATAAATATTTCAATCCTATTTTAATGGTACACTGAAACTCCTTCTAAAAGAAAAAAAAAAAGAAGATCTATGTCTAGAAAGTTGCAAAGACTATGCTCAATGAAGCCAGTTATCTGATGGATATTCCATCAATTAGTATTAATATTGGAGGAAAGTTGTAAGCACATCAATACGCATATTGAACAAAGGTCGACTCAAGATCAAGAATAGTAAAACTCTTTGTGAACCTTGTTTTGGAAGAGCTCATTCGGTAAAATACCTCAAGGTCTTTGGAAGTAAGGATTACATCAAAAGGCATGATGAGAATTTCAAAAATGTGATGCTAGATCTGATGAAGGTATCCTTATTGGATATGATTCTATCAAGAAAACATACAGATGCTACAATCTTAGGTTACATAAGATTGTTGAGAGTGCAGATGTCAAGATGGTTGATATAAAAACCATTGGTATCGTAGCTAGAGATTGATGAGAATCAATCGACAAATCCAAGAGATGTTTGAATAAAATGAGCTACAATTGCACAGTGTTCCAGTAAGACAACATCATACGTAGAAGAAACATTCTGATGTACAAAATGAGGAAAAAGGCATCATGCAGAAATAACAAGAGAAGAAACCTTGTTAGAAAAGGATACCCTTTTAGAAATAAAGGGGGAGAACAATTAGTAAAATTAACACAGGAAGAAAACTTGTCAGGAAGAGCTACCTTTTCATAAACAAAGGGGGAGAGTAGTCAGAAGCAGAGAGATAGCATATTGATAGGGGGATTCATTCAGTTGCAACAGAAAAAGGTTGATTGCAGGACAAGTTATTAGTGGTCATACAAGTACTTATACACACAGATCATAGGAGAAGAAACTCTTTGCCATTGATGTCAAAGGGGGAGAGAAACTTCATAAGAGGAAATAATCAATACAGGGGGAGTTTTGTATATGAACTTAGTGTGTTGCCCTTGATGACAAAGGAGGAGATTGTTGGAAATATTGTCATTGATGTCAACAGTCAAAGTGATGATCTATAATGATGAAGTAGATGTCAACAATTGAAGTGATGATCTGTTATTAAATGATAGATGACATTGTCATTGATGTCAACAATATATTAGTCAAAAAGAAGATAGCAAATGCAGAGATTGATAAACTCAAGCTCAGGAGGAAGAGAGAACAAGCAGTCGAAAGATAAAAAAATTATACAGGTATATCAGTCAGTAGAAGATGTCAAACTATGTGGAGAGATATACAATGCAAGATCATGAGGAGGAGCGAACAACAAAAGTGAATTGTATGAAGATCAAAGCTCATAAGTACAAAAGTATTTCGTGTCTATTATTGATCACGATAGGATCAACAATGATCCATTGATCAAAATCTCTAGAGGAAGAACAAATTGTAGAGATGTCGTCCGGATCAGTGAAAAGACTGAACAGTTGATCAATGCGCAGAAATGGTGAGAGGCTTCAGCAGTCGTCCGATCAGAGTGAGAATCTCAACAGCCATCCAATCAATAAGTTGACCATGATCTTGAGAATCATAAAATGATCGTGACCATCGAGTTCAGAGCAATGTGGTTCGTTGATCCGACGAGAGTGGAATATTGGATATCGGGAAATCAGGAGTCCAAAGAAGGGAGGTGCTCTAACCTCTGAAATACCAAAACATGAAATTGTGATTAGATCCAAACCATTGGATTGAGGACTAATGTGAGTCGTTGATCGAAGAGGAAATGAACTTGAAAAATCATGATTCGCGAAGTCATTCTCGATTCTCATATCATACGAAAATATCAAAACCCTTGATCGTTCTGAAAAGATCAGAGTCGTTGATCATACCAAAATGACCATAGTCATTGATCATTCTGAAAGCATCGAGACTGTCCATTGTCGAATGGAACATGGCAAAGGGTCATCGTTTCGCTGACTTGAAGAATGGAAAATTCAAATGTAAGTGTGGTGGGAACTCATGATATGCGAGGTCGCGAAGATATCCTAGCCATCGGTTGGAAGGTAGGAACATGGCACTAGATCAATGAATTCGAGGATTCGTGATTCGGAGAAACAATGACGAGAGTTGTTTGAAATCCCAAAATGTGAAAATGTGAAGCACTCAACCCTGGGTCATAACCCATGGTCACGAGAAGGGGAGGAGCTAGTGAAACTAAGCTCTATTTCGGTGATCGCGACATGGAGTGTTGTGACCCTTCATCACAAGAATTCCAAAATGTGAAATCGCGATAGAAATCATGGGTTTTCGGATCTGAAAAATGTTGGAGGATCGTTGGATTGAACCAAGGAAAAACAGCATAGAAGACCACGTCAGCTAAGGACACGTGGAATACTCAGACACTGACAAGTGTCAAGTTGATATGGCATTACAAGCATGTGTATATCACATATATGAATGACACGTGGTAGCTAATAGGATTGTGACACATCATCAAGTGATGTAAGCATTTATGACACCCCCAGGAGTCTCACTTCAGAGTTTTTCATTGTAAGCAAAACATCTAGTGTTCAGAAGTCCCGAACGCTGAAACTCTGAAAGGGACATGCTTCAGGTGATTTACAGTCACTGGGAGTTGAACTGTTGGAGGTCACAAAGATTCGAAGGAAAAACACCGAAATCCCGACAGCCAAACATCTCAACGCCTGATTAAGACACAGTCGTTCGATTAAGGAAAGAAGGGATCAGATTAAGGTTTAAGGTGGACCATTGATCTCTTCCATGGAAGAGATGTGAGCTGTCTGATCATATCAGCGATATCGCAACTAGGAATTTTGTAAGGAGCAGTGTCTCGAGGACTCGATGGTCGAAGCGCCAAAATCCGGACAACCATCCATCTCATCGTGTGATCTAGTCACAGCCGTCGGATTCAGCAGTGAAAGGATAGGTATAGGTATAAAAGTAGACCATAGATTTGTCTCTGCGAAATAAATATGAGTCGCATGATCATTTCGGCGATTTCGTGATCGTGAGTTTGGTAATGTTGGATTCATGATTACTCGAAGGGAAAAAACACCAAAACTTCGTCAACCGTTCATCCCATCAGAGATCGAGTCGTGACCATTTATTTGGTCTAAACTTAACCATTGATCTTTCACCGCTAAATAAATGTGAACCGTCTGATCTGATCGACGATTTGGTGATCATGAATTTTAATAGTGGTGTCATGAAGACTCAAACGTCAAAGTGTCGAAACCCCGTTAGTCGTCCATCTCTTCAGAAGAATGAATCATGATCATTTAAAACTATGAGCGGCTTCATAGAATCTGTAAAGCCAGTGGCTTTGTATGGCACGGTCATATGAAATGGATTGAAGGAAGCACCTCCATAGAATCTGGTCTCTATAAAATTAATAGAGGTTCAGGATCGAATTTAAAGGATTAAATTGATCCATGACAGTGATCAATTTAGGAAAAGCCTTCACTGTAAAAATGATAAAACAATGATTATAATTAAGTTAATCGAAGAGGCATGATGATCGAATATGGTCTATTGGTGAGACGAGAACACAACAGAAACAAGAGTACGATCTAATGAGTCTATCCATGTCTGTGATCAACTAATGACAAAAATGAACCAATACACAATCATGATTAAAAGAGAATAAATCATGAAAATATGAATAAATAATAAAAAGGAAAAATGATATTAATTAATGTTTAGTTTATCATTTTAAATGAAAAGGTACAATGGTTCAAATAAAGGGACATGTTGTTTTAAATTTCACACCAGTTTGAAGATTATATAAACGAGAAACAATGGTGAGAATAATATGTCTCTATGGTTCACATTAGAAAATCTAAAATAGGAGCAGAGTCCAAGATGAAGAACTCTTCGTTCTAAGGTGCCTGTCAATGTCTAATTGAAGATCAAGAACAAAAGAAGACAAAGCAACATTTATGCAATCCATAACTTGATAAAGAAGACCATACAAGCAGAGGCTGCAACAAACAAGCAGAATTTACAGCAATGGTTGTATGAGTCAAATTCAGTGAAGTACAAAAGAGAATGTATTGCATTATAAATTAAGGGTGGTTGGGTGGTGCAAGGGCAGGTTGGAACCTGCAGAGAGGGAGTTGGTTCTTACTTGTTAGTTATATTTGACTAAACAAGGGTTCGAAGCCTCCTACCAATTGTTACTGGTGAATAGAGGGAGTTGGTGCTTCCTTGTCAGTGGTGGCTGACTAAACAGGAGGTCGAAGCCTCCTACCAGTTGGTGTTGGTGAATGAGGGTGTGGGTGCATACTTCCATTTGTAGCTGGTAAATGGGGTGTGGTAACATCCTTTCAGTTGTAGCTGAAGAAACTTGGGGAATGTCTCTACATCAAGTTGTAGCTTGAAAACCGTTTTGTAAAATAATTTTTTATTAATGAGAAAAGATTTGGTGGTTTTCCCTGTTGGGTTCCACGATAAAATATTGTGTTCATAAGGGTTTTTTGTTCATCATATATTTCTTAATTGAATAATTAATATGTGTTCTTAATATGGATGAAGATAAAAAGAAAAAGTAGACAATACTGATTCACCCCCCCTCTCAGTATTGTTAGATATTTCCATCAGATATATCATTATTTAATCGGATCCAAGTGCAACATGGTAGTTTTTTTGCACTATCTCGATAGGAGGTTCCTACCAATGACATTGATAGAGGGGTTAAGCTTCACCCCGTACAACAAAGTGTAGTGAGGAGAGGGAACATGGACATAACAGTCGTTCATGTGAACCTCACAGATACTCGAGTTGCAGGAAAAATTTATATGGTCCTATTGAGGCCAATGGAAAGAAGAACTTCATGGAGGAAGTTAGTATCTTAACCATCTCTATGTTCTTCATTTGTATATATTTATATAGTATTTTGTGTAATTATATATATATATATATTATTGTATGTTGTTTTGCAGTTGCTAAGCCCATGTAACATACCGTCTATGCCCATGGATGCATTAGTGTCCATCTCCACCACTTATGCAGCAGTAGAGGTACGCTACTCAATCGGTCTACCACATACACATGTATGTGTCACATTTGATAAATTAACCATAATGATTTCTTTATTTTATGGCATCCTCAAATTTCAATGTTCTTGTGTTTCTACAGGTAATGGGACCAAGCGATGCCAACCAATGTCCACCAGGGATGGACAAGTCACCTGCATCACAAGTATCATGTGTAGAGTTAAAACTCATTTAAATATTATTTTTTTTGTATTTATGTTTTTAAATTTTACTATTTTGTACTAACAGTTCAATATTATTAATCTATATGCATGTTGGTAATAGTTTTGCTAGTTTTAGTACTAGTCCACTCCCTAGGGACTTTCCCACAACTTCTAGGTTATCTTACTCCATGCCAAGGGTTATTCCATCACTTGCATAGTGAGTTGGGATCCATAGCCTCCCACCCCCAACATATTTCGTATTCCATGCATCCTCAATGGATGCACCCAAAATCCACCCATATGAATCACCTCTTCCATTGCATCCATCCACAATGGATGCACTCGTATGCCACCCAGCCCCACCAGCATTTCCATCTGCACCATCCACTGAGATTACCACAGTAGAGGTTTCCTTGGATCAGATTGTGCATTCAAGCACTCCACATGTTAGTGACTCTCCATCAAGGCTCGAGATATTCATGGTAAGATAATGTGTTGATGATAATTTTTTATGTATCACGGATGTAATTGATTTTATGCATATTTGTTTAAATTTCATGATTTGATTCTTGTAACTGATGTAGGGTGGAATCATTGAGAGATTAGGGTCATAGAGGAGGGTAACACCCTCATGATTATCACTACCATATTCAGTGAGTTATCTTATGTTGAATTACAAAGTATCATTTTGTAAGTCTTTTAATTCATTGTGGAAAAAAAATTATAACTGTGTTTTTTCTTTGTGTAATCTCCAAAGCGAAGAACCATGCCCAGGCCCAAAACCAATTGAGGTTCTTCTTCGAGAAGAGAAGAGAGATTGATTTCTAGGATTATCCTGAGGGTGGTGAGGGTGAAAGTGGTCAATGAGTGACAAATGATTGTCATTTTGTATCTAGGCCACCATATGGCTTATTTGTTTATGTTAGGGCACTTGCTGTCGTTTTTCATATTGGGCACTAGGTGTCATTTTGTAAAAAATATACAATTTAGACAATGTTGTATACACACACAGACATACATTTCATGGCATGTTTTTTTATGAATCTCGTTGTTTCTGCATTTTATGTTGATGAATATATGAATTTCAAAGTGTATGAATTTTATGTGTACAAATGTATGAATTTATTTAATTTGATTAATTAATTTTTAAACTTATCGGGAAGGCTACAAAGTACGGAAACTACGACCATATTAAACTTATCGAGAAGGCTACAAAGTACCTTCTCAACGAATTTATTCTCTTGAATGTCTTCTCCATGTGTTCATAGTTGATTCACGATGCTCGTGACATGGGTCATGAGATGATCCACAAAATTAGAATCCTTCATCTGAAGAGTCTCAAAACTCTTCCTAAGTGTCTGTAACTTGGCATTTTTTACATTGTTTGTGCCTTGATATGCAATTTTGAGAATATCCCATGCCTGCTTGGCATGATTTTCTACTATGAATTTGGGTAAAATGTATTCCTCTAACCCTTGTTGAATGAGCCATAAGGATTTGTTGTCCTTCTTCCTGAGTTCGCCAAGAAAATTTCTTTGTGCATTCATCATGGCTTGTAGATCCACCGGATCTAGTTCCTTGAACCCATTAACTACTGCTTCTAATAATCTTATCCATTAAAATTGGTCCTCGTGTGAGCACTCAACTGTTGCTAGTCACCATGAATTTTGTGTTCACAGTCATCTCCCCCTTTCTAACTTAAAACTATATTAAGATGCTTTTTTCTCTGTCAAAATAGAAAACCCAAAAAAAATTCTTGCCTAGTCGAATTTTCTCTTCAGTCTCGGCACGACCAGAGAAAATCCTGTAAGAGCTCATTTTCGATTGTGGTTTCTATGTGTTCTAGGGGTGACTGGGTGGCCGAAAATGCTTGATCGTGAGTCCTAAACTAGCTAAGGGTGACCAAAATATTTCGGTCCCACTGGGTACAAAGGTAGGGGCAACTAAGCTCTAAAACACAATGTTTCGAAGCATTTTTCTTCAAATGTTTGCACTAGAATGCCTTGAAACACCCCTCCTGTTGTGGTGTGTTTTACAAAGGAAGTTAGTTTTACAAATTTTAAAGTCGGTTTAATTTTAAATTCATTATTTTTAGTTTTAAGTACACCCAACATAGACACAAAAATTGATGAGAACCCTTGTAAATGAATTAAGGGGTACAAGAGAACCTAGAAGAGAGTCATTGGCCACTTATTTGGGCATCATTGTCAGGTCCATTGCAACTGGCCAAGGGAAATTAACTTTTATTTCTCAATACATGGCTAGAACGTACGAGTTTTATTGCACTGGACTAGATAGAAACCAAGTTAGAGACTTGGGTATTTCAAAACAAGAATTGATGTCTCTTTTCATTGATCCTTGAACTAGAAAACAACCACCTGTTAACAAGAAACAAATTTTCATTGACTGGTGCATCCACCCACAAATTAGTGAACACTAGATAAATAGGTGGTGCATGGTATTTGATAAACCTCCCTACAATAATACAAAGGTTGCTTTATATTTTTTGAGGAAATTATGGGTCACCATGTGAACTACTTCAACATTGGTGAATTCTAGGGGGTGGGTCGAGGGTCCACACAGTATCGAGAGCATGATAGGCATGATCCCATGTTAGGTCCTTGTCCCCCAAGTAAAATCCTGACCCCCCTACCCATCATCCTCCTGTTGCAACGAGATTATAGCAGGTAAAGGTAGATATATCATTATTTACTTGGATCCAAGTGAAACATGGTAGTTTTTTTGAACTATAGGAGGTTCCTACCAATGGCATTGATAGAGGGGTTGAGATTCACCCCATACAATAGAGTGCAATGAGGAGAGGGAACATGGACATAAAAGTCGTCCATGTGAACCTCACAGATGCTCGAGTTGCAGGTAAAAATTCTATGGGCCTAGTGAGGTCAGTGGAAAGAAGAAATTCACGGAGGAAGTTAATATCTTAACCATATCTATGTTCTTCGTTTTAATATATTTATATATTATTTTGTGTAGTTATATCGATATTTTATTATATGTTGTTTTGTAGTTGCTACGCCCATGTAGCAGACCCTCTACACCCATGGATGCATTAGTTTCCATCTCCACCACTTATGCAGTAGTAGATGTATCCTACTCAAACGGTATACTACATACAGATGTATGTGTCACATTTGATAAATTCACCATAATGATTTCTTTATTTTATGTCATCCTCAAATTTTAATGTTCTTGTGTTTCTATAGGTCATGGGACCAAGCGATGTCGAGCAATGTCCACCAGGGATGGACAAGTCACTTGCATCACATGTATCATGTGTAGAGTTAAACCTCATTTAAATATCAATTTGTTTGTATCTATGTTGTTAAATTTTACTATTTTGTACTAATAGTTCAATGTCATTAATATGTATTTATGTTGCTGATATTTTTGCTAGTTTTAGTATTAGTCCACTCCCTAGGCACTTTCCCATAGCGTCTAGGTTACCTTACTCCATGCCAAGGGTTATTTCATCACTTGTACAGTCAGTTGGGATCCATTTCCTCCCACCCCCAACATCTTTCTTATTCCATGCATCCTCAATGGATGCACCCACAATCCACCCATATGCATCACCTCTTCCATTGCATCCATCCACAATGGATGCACTCGTATGCCACCCACCCCCACCACCATTTCCATATGCACCATCCAACGAGGTTTCCATAGTAGAGGTTTCCTTGGATTAGGTTTTACAGTCAATCACTCCATCTGTTAGTGACTCTCCATTGAGGCCTAAGATATTCATGGTAAGATAATGTGTTGATGATAAATTTTTATGTATCATAAATCTAATTGATTTTATGTATATTTGTTTAAATTTCATGATTTTACCCTTGTAACTGACATATGGTGGAATCACTAAGAGATTAGGGTCATGGAGGAGGGTAACACCCTCACAATTATTAGTACCATCTTTGGTGAGTTATCTTATGTTGAATTACAAAGTATCATTTTGTAAGTCTTTTAATTCATTGTGGAAAAAAACTTATAACTATGTTTTTTCCTTGTGTAGTCTCTAGAGCAATGAACCATGCCTAGGCCGAAAACCAATTGAGGTGCTTCCTCGAGAAAGAGAAGAAGTATTGATTTCCAGGATTCTATTGAGGGTGGCAAGGGTGAAAGTGGTCAATGAGTGACCAATGATTGACATTTTGTATCTAGGCCACCATGTGGCTGTTTTTTTTATGTTAGGGAACTTGCTATCAGTTTGCATATTGGGCACGAAGTGTCATTTTGTAAAAAATATACAATTTAGACAATGTTGTATACACACATACATTTCATGGCATGTTTTTTTATGAATCTCATTGTTTTTGCAGTTTATGTTGACAAATGCATGAATTTTATGTGTATGAATGTATGAATTTATTTAATTTGATTACTTACTTTTTTAAAGTATTAATGAAGTATATGTAAGTAAGAATAATTCATTATTTTTAAGTTATTATAAATACTTGTGTTACACATTAACAAATCCCTTATGGTGTAAAATATTGTTAAGTGCTAAATCTATAGGCAATTAATGGTTCTCATTACCTAAATTTGACAAAATATTGAAGACCCGTCCCAATTAATACTCTAGGAACCAATTATAACAATAATATAGGCTAACATAATCACAATATAAATAAGAGAGTTGAAACCTCACATTACTCTATCCAAAATGAAGCATGGTTCATTATAACAAGAATCCCAACATGTTACAAGGGTTTCTTAATACAAAATCAACACATAAAATATGAGTGCACAATAAATCCTCACATCAAATGAAAATATACCTCAAACTATCCATTAAGGTTTCCAAAATTCTCTACAATGCATCCCAAGAGGAGAGCTCCTAAATACCCAAATTCTCCACCCTTTACAATGGAGAGAGATAACTCTTCTTTATTGAGTGACTCTCTTCTCTTATATAATAAAATATTATCATTTTCTAACTAACTCCATGACAAGTAAAATAAATATTATAATAATGAATTAGTTAGATCTCTTCTTAATCCATGGTTGACCATGTTACAACATGTGGACATTATTCTCTCCAAATCAATTTGCCCTCATCCAAAAATAGTACTAGTATGCACCAAATAGTGCTCATGAAGGGAACACACCACAAAAAATAGGCATCAAGCCAATTCAAATACCAAGTGTCCACATGGAATTCTCCCTCTAGGAATGTGTATGCATGCAACCACTACACATGTGTGAATTCCAAGGTAGACAACTCCATGGATGAATGTTCAAGATGCCAAGTGGATGGGGTGTCCACAACAAAGTATGTGATCAATGCCTAGCCTTGCCTTTCCTTGTCTTTGCTTGCTTTTATTTCTTAGTCTTGCATTTACTTTGCTTTCTTTCTTTCCTAGCCCTGCCTTTCCTTTCCCTTGCCTTGTATTCCCTTACCTTACCTTTCCTTTTCTTGTCTTTCCTTACCTTTCCATGTTATTCCATACCATGCCTTTACTTGACTTCCCATTCCATGCCTTTCCATTCCTTTCCTTTCCATGCCATGACTTACCTTGCCTTTACTTTCCATGCCATGACATGCCATGATTTTCCATGGCATGCATTTCCTTGGCATGCCATGCCTCGCCATGCCTTTCCTTTCCATGCCATGCCTTTCCATGCATTTCCTTTCCTTTCCTTTCCGTTCCATGCCTTTCCTTGCCTTGCCTTGCCTTGTCATGGAATGTGATTCCATGCCATGCCTTGCCTTTCCATGCCATGTCATGCCTTGCATTGCCTTTCCTTGCCTTTCCTTTCCATGCAATTCCTTGCCTTGCCTTGCCTTGAATTTCCATGCCATGCCTTGCCTTGGTCACCTCAACACTATAGTCATTTGGATATCACATAGTTCATATCCATGCATATACATTAAAAATTTCATATGAGAATACTTATCTATATTAATGTTCAATTAAGAAATGCTTGCTTATTTACATGAAACTTTGCATCTATTATACATAATTTTGAACTAGTATTCACATACCAAAGTTCCACATTTCAATATGGATGTTTAAACAAATCACAAAACTATCATCATTATAAACATATAACAATAAGAATAACATCCCACAACACATAAATAAATCCATATGTATACATATCAAATGTCTATATGATTCTAACTAAACCCAACAAATGCCAAGCAATGAATCACTAAGATAAGTAAAAATCAAAGTTATAACCTTGTAAGGACAAAATATAGGTTGTTACATTTACAAATCCCTAGAACACAACTATGAACTGAAATAGAATAATCATTCCTTGCATGTATTTCCATGTAGCTTCCCATTTTAACCTATACAAAAATAAATATATATGTTTCCATAACATTATTCAAGTAAAAATTGCAATCAAAATGTGGATTGAAATTAAATAAGAATAAAAAAAGGAACATTTCTCATCCCAAGAAAT
>ML805915.1:33927-48371 GCA_009831015.1 Picea engelmannii
CATGATTAAAAGAGAATAAATCATGAAAATATGAATAAATAATAAAAAGGAAAAATGATATTAATTAATGTTTAGTTTATCATTTTAAATGAAAAGGTACAATGGTTCAAATAAAGGGACATGTTGTTTTAAATTTCACACCAGTTTGAAGATTATATAAACGAGAAACAATGGTGAGAATAATATGTCTCTATGGTTCACATTAGAAAATCTAAAATAGGAGCAGAGTCCAAGATGAAGAACTCTTCGTTCTAAGGTGCCTGTCAATGTCTAATTGAAGATCAAGAACAAAAGAAGACAAAGCAACATTTATGCAATCCATAACTTGATAAAGAAGACCATACAAGCAGAGGCTGCAACAAACAAGCAGAATTTACAGCAATGGTTGTATGAGTCAAATTCAGTGAAGTACAAAAGAGAATGTATTGCATTATAAATTAAGGGTGGTTGGGTGGTGCAAGGGCAGGTTGGAACCTGCAGAGAGGGAGTTGGTTCTTACTTGTTAGTTATATTTGACTAAACAAGGGTTCGAAGCCTCCTACCAATTGTTACTGGTGAATAGAGGGAGTTGGTGCTTCCTTGTCAGTGGTGGCTGACTAAACAGGAGGTCGAAGCCTCCTACCAGTTGGTGTTGGTGAATGAGGGTGTGGGTGCATACTTCCATTTGTAGCTGGTAAATGGGGTGTGGTAACATCCTTTCAGTTGTAGCTGAAGAAACTTGGGGAATGTCTCTACATCAAGTTGTAGCTTGAAAACCGTTTTGTAAAATAATTTTTTATTAATGAGAAAAGATTTGGTGGTTTTCCCTGTTGGGTTCCACGATAAAATATTGTGTTCATAAGGGTTTTTTGTTCATCATATATTTCTTAATTGAATAATTAATATGTGTTCTTAATATGGATGAAGATAAAAAGAAAAAGTAGACAATACTGATTCACCCCCCCTCTCAGTATTGTTAGATATTTCCATCAGATATATCATTATTTAATCGGATCCAAGTGCAACATGGTAGTTTTTTTGCACTATCTCGATAGGAGGTTCCTACCAATGACATTGATAGAGGGGTTAAGCTTCACCCCGTACAACAAAGTGTAGTGAGGAGAGGGAACATGGACATAACAGTCGTTCATGTGAACCTCACAGATACTCGAGTTGCAGGAAAAATTTATATGGTCCTATTGAGGCCAATGGAAAGAAGAACTTCATGGAGGAAGTTAGTATCTTAACCATCTCTATGTTCTTCATTTGTATATATTTATATAGTATTTTGTGTAATTATATATATATATATATTATTGTATGTTGTTTTGCAGTTGCTAAGCCCATGTAACATACCGTCTATGCCCATGGATGCATTAGTGTCCATCTCCACCACTTATGCAGCAGTAGAGGTACGCTACTCAATCGGTCTACCACATACACATGTATGTGTCACATTTGATAAATTAACCATAATGATTTCTTTATTTTATGGCATCCTCAAATTTCAATGTTCTTGTGTTTCTACAGGTAATGGGACCAAGCGATGCCAACCAATGTCCACCAGGGATGGACAAGTCACCTGCATCACAAGTATCATGTGTAGAGTTAAAACTCATTTAAATATTATTTTTTTTGTATTTATGTTTTTAAATTTTACTATTTTGTACTAACAGTTCAATATTATTAATCTATATGCATGTTGGTAATAGTTTTGCTAGTTTTAGTACTAGTCCACTCCCTAGGGACTTTCCCACAACTTCTAGGTTATCTTACTCCATGCCAAGGGTTATTCCATCACTTGCATAGTGAGTTGGGATCCATAGCCTCCCACCCCCAACATATTTCGTATTCCATGCATCCTCAATGGATGCACCCAAAATCCACCCATATGAATCACCTCTTCCATTGCATCCATCCACAATGGATGCACTCGTATGCCACCCAGCCCCACCAGCATTTCCATCTGCACCATCCACTGAGATTACCACAGTAGAGGTTTCCTTGGATCAGATTGTGCATTCAAGCACTCCACATGTTAGTGACTCTCCATCAAGGCTCGAGATATTCATGGTAAGATAATGTGTTGATGATAATTTTTTATGTATCACGGATGTAATTGATTTTATGCATATTTGTTTAAATTTCATGATTTGATTCTTGTAACTGATGTAGGGTGGAATCATTGAGAGATTAGGGTCATAGAGGAGGGTAACACCCTCATGATTATCACTACCATATTCAGTGAGTTATCTTATGTTGAATTACAAAGTATCATTTTGTAAGTCTTTTAATTCATTGTGGAAAAAAAATTATAACTGTGTTTTTTCTTTGTGTAATCTCCAAAGCGAAGAACCATGCCCAGGCCCAAAACCAATTGAGGTTCTTCTTCGAGAAGAGAAGAGAGATTGATTTCTAGGATTATCCTGAGGGTGGTGAGGGTGAAAGTGGTCAATGAGTGACAAATGATTGTCATTTTGTATCTAGGCCACCATATGGCTTATTTGTTTATGTTAGGGCACTTGCTGTCGTTTTTCATATTGGGCACTAGGTGTCATTTTGTAAAAAATATACAATTTAGACAATGTTGTATACACACACAGACATACATTTCATGGCATGTTTTTTTATGAATCTCGTTGTTTCTGCATTTTATGTTGATGAATATATGAATTTCAAAGTGTATGAATTTTATGTGTACAAATGTATGAATTTATTTAATTTGATTAATTAATTTTTAAACTTATCGGGAAGGCTACAAAGTACGGAAACTACGACCATATTAAACTTATCGAGAAGGCTACAAAGTACCTTCTCAACGAATTTATTCTCTTGAATGTCTTCTCCATGTGTTCATAGTTGATTCACGATGCTCGTGACATGGGTCATGAGATGATCCACAAAATTAGAATCCTTCATCTGAAGAGTCTCAAAACTCTTCCTAAGTGTCTGTAACTTGGCATTTTTTACATTGTTTGTGCCTTGATATGCAATTTTGAGAATATCCCATGCCTGCTTGGCATGATTTTCTACTATGAATTTGGGTAAAATGTATTCCTCTAACCCTTGTTGAATGAGCCATAAGGATTTGTTGTCCTTCTTCCTGAGTTCGCCAAGAAAATTTCTTTGTGCATTCATCATGGCTTGTAGATCCACCGGATCTAGTTCCTTGAACCCATTAACTACTGCTTCTAATAATCTTATCCATTAAAATTGGTCCTCGTGTGAGCACTCAACTGTTGCTAGTCACCATGAATTTTGTGTTCACAGTCATCTCCCCCTTTCTAACTTAAAACTATATTAAGATGCTTTTTTCTCTGTCAAAATAGAAAACCCAAAAAAAATTCTTGCCTAGTCGAATTTTCTCTTCAGTCTCGGCACGACCAGAGAAAATCCTGTAAGAGCTCATTTTCGATTGTGGTTTCTATGTGTTCTAGGGGTGACTGGGTGGCCGAAAATGCTTGATCGTGAGTCCTAAACTAGCTAAGGGTGACCAAAATATTTCGGTCCCACTGGGTACAAAGGTAGGGGCAACTAAGCTCTAAAACACAATGTTTCGAAGCATTTTTCTTCAAATGTTTGCACTAGAATGCCTTGAAACACCCCTCCTGTTGTGGTGTGTTTTACAAAGGAAGTTAGTTTTACAAATTTTAAAGTCGGTTTAATTTTAAATTCATTATTTTTAGTTTTAAGTACACCCAACATAGACACAAAAATTGATGAGAACCCTTGTAAATGAATTAAGGGGTACAAGAGAACCTAGAAGAGAGTCATTGGCCACTTATTTGGGCATCATTGTCAGGTCCATTGCAACTGGCCAAGGGAAATTAACTTTTATTTCTCAATACATGGCTAGAACGTACGAGTTTTATTGCACTGGACTAGATAGAAACCAAGTTAGAGACTTGGGTATTTCAAAACAAGAATTGATGTCTCTTTTCATTGATCCTTGAACTAGAAAACAACCACCTGTTAACAAGAAACAAATTTTCATTGACTGGTGCATCCACCCACAAATTAGTGAACACTAGATAAATAGGTGGTGCATGGTATTTGATAAACCTCCCTACAATAATACAAAGGTTGCTTTATATTTTTTGAGGAAATTATGGGTCACCATGTGAACTACTTCAACATTGGTGAATTCTAGGGGGTGGGTCGAGGGTCCACACAGTATCGAGAGCATGATAGGCATGATCCCATGTTAGGTCCTTGTCCCCCAAGTAAAATCCTGACCCCCCTACCCATCATCCTCCTGTTGCAACGAGATTATAGCAGGTAAAGGTAGATATATCATTATTTACTTGGATCCAAGTGAAACATGGTAGTTTTTTTGAACTATAGGAGGTTCCTACCAATGGCATTGATAGAGGGGTTGAGATTCACCCCATACAATAGAGTGCAATGAGGAGAGGGAACATGGACATAAAAGTCGTCCATGTGAACCTCACAGATGCTCGAGTTGCAGGTAAAAATTCTATGGGCCTAGTGAGGTCAGTGGAAAGAAGAAATTCACGGAGGAAGTTAATATCTTAACCATATCTATGTTCTTCGTTTTAATATATTTATATATTATTTTGTGTAGTTATATCGATATTTTATTATATGTTGTTTTGTAGTTGCTACGCCCATGTAGCAGACCCTCTACACCCATGGATGCATTAGTTTCCATCTCCACCACTTATGCAGTAGTAGATGTATCCTACTCAAACGGTATACTACATACAGATGTATGTGTCACATTTGATAAATTCACCATAATGATTTCTTTATTTTATGTCATCCTCAAATTTTAATGTTCTTGTGTTTCTATAGGTCATGGGACCAAGCGATGTCGAGCAATGTCCACCAGGGATGGACAAGTCACTTGCATCACATGTATCATGTGTAGAGTTAAACCTCATTTAAATATCAATTTGTTTGTATCTATGTTGTTAAATTTTACTATTTTGTACTAATAGTTCAATGTCATTAATATGTATTTATGTTGCTGATATTTTTGCTAGTTTTAGTATTAGTCCACTCCCTAGGCACTTTCCCATAGCGTCTAGGTTACCTTACTCCATGCCAAGGGTTATTTCATCACTTGTACAGTCAGTTGGGATCCATTTCCTCCCACCCCCAACATCTTTCTTATTCCATGCATCCTCAATGGATGCACCCACAATCCACCCATATGCATCACCTCTTCCATTGCATCCATCCACAATGGATGCACTCGTATGCCACCCACCCCCACCACCATTTCCATATGCACCATCCAACGAGGTTTCCATAGTAGAGGTTTCCTTGGATTAGGTTTTACAGTCAATCACTCCATCTGTTAGTGACTCTCCATTGAGGCCTAAGATATTCATGGTAAGATAATGTGTTGATGATAAATTTTTATGTATCATAAATCTAATTGATTTTATGTATATTTGTTTAAATTTCATGATTTTACCCTTGTAACTGACATATGGTGGAATCACTAAGAGATTAGGGTCATGGAGGAGGGTAACACCCTCACAATTATTAGTACCATCTTTGGTGAGTTATCTTATGTTGAATTACAAAGTATCATTTTGTAAGTCTTTTAATTCATTGTGGAAAAAAACTTATAACTATGTTTTTTCCTTGTGTAGTCTCTAGAGCAATGAACCATGCCTAGGCCGAAAACCAATTGAGGTGCTTCCTCGAGAAAGAGAAGAAGTATTGATTTCCAGGATTCTATTGAGGGTGGCAAGGGTGAAAGTGGTCAATGAGTGACCAATGATTGACATTTTGTATCTAGGCCACCATGTGGCTGTTTTTTTTATGTTAGGGAACTTGCTATCAGTTTGCATATTGGGCACGAAGTGTCATTTTGTAAAAAATATACAATTTAGACAATGTTGTATACACACATACATTTCATGGCATGTTTTTTTATGAATCTCATTGTTTTTGCAGTTTATGTTGACAAATGCATGAATTTTATGTGTATGAATGTATGAATTTATTTAATTTGATTACTTACTTTTTTAAAGTATTAATGAAGTATATGTAAGTAAGAATAATTCATTATTTTTAAGTTATTATAAATACTTGTGTTACACATTAACAAATCCCTTATGGTGTAAAATATTGTTAAGTGCTAAATCTATAGGCAATTAATGGTTCTCATTACCTAAATTTGACAAAATATTGAAGACCCGTCCCAATTAATACTCTAGGAACCAATTATAACAATAATATAGGCTAACATAATCACAATATAAATAAGAGAGTTGAAACCTCACATTACTCTATCCAAAATGAAGCATGGTTCATTATAACAAGAATCCCAACATGTTACAAGGGTTTCTTAATACAAAATCAACACATAAAATATGAGTGCACAATAAATCCTCACATCAAATGAAAATATACCTCAAACTATCCATTAAGGTTTCCAAAATTCTCTACAATGCATCCCAAGAGGAGAGCTCCTAAATACCCAAATTCTCCACCCTTTACAATGGAGAGAGATAACTCTTCTTTATTGAGTGACTCTCTTCTCTTATATAATAAAATATTATCATTTTCTAACTAACTCCATGACAAGTAAAATAAATATTATAATAATGAATTAGTTAGATCTCTTCTTAATCCATGGTTGACCATGTTACAACATGTGGACATTATTCTCTCCAAATCAATTTGCCCTCATCCAAAAATAGTACTAGTATGCACCAAATAGTGCTCATGAAGGGAACACACCACAAAAAATAGGCATCAAGCCAATTCAAATACCAAGTGTCCACATGGAATTCTCCCTCTAGGAATGTGTATGCATGCAACCACTACACATGTGTGAATTCCAAGGTAGACAACTCCATGGATGAATGTTCAAGATGCCAAGTGGATGGGGTGTCCACAACAAAGTATGTGATCAATGCCTAGCCTTGCCTTTCCTTGTCTTTGCTTGCTTTTATTTCTTAGTCTTGCATTTACTTTGCTTTCTTTCTTTCCTAGCCCTGCCTTTCCTTTCCCTTGCCTTGTATTCCCTTACCTTACCTTTCCTTTTCTTGTCTTTCCTTACCTTTCCATGTTATTCCATACCATGCCTTTACTTGACTTCCCATTCCATGCCTTTCCATTCCTTTCCTTTCCATGCCATGACTTACCTTGCCTTTACTTTCCATGCCATGACATGCCATGATTTTCCATGGCATGCATTTCCTTGGCATGCCATGCCTCGCCATGCCTTTCCTTTCCATGCCATGCCTTTCCATGCATTTCCTTTCCTTTCCTTTCCGTTCCATGCCTTTCCTTGCCTTGCCTTGCCTTGTCATGGAATGTGATTCCATGCCATGCCTTGCCTTTCCATGCCATGTCATGCCTTGCATTGCCTTTCCTTGCCTTTCCTTTCCATGCAATTCCTTGCCTTGCCTTGCCTTGAATTTCCATGCCATGCCTTGCCTTGGTCACCTCAACACTATAGTCATTTGGATATCACATAGTTCATATCCATGCATATACATTAAAAATTTCATATGAGAATACTTATCTATATTAATGTTCAATTAAGAAATGCTTGCTTATTTACATGAAACTTTGCATCTATTATACATAATTTTGAACTAGTATTCACATACCAAAGTTCCACATTTCAATATGGATGTTTAAACAAATCACAAAACTATCATCATTATAAACATATAACAATAAGAATAACATCCCACAACACATAAATAAATCCATATGTATACATATCAAATGTCTATATGATTCTAACTAAACCCAACAAATGCCAAGCAATGAATCACTAAGATAAGTAAAAATCAAAGTTATAACCTTGTAAGGACAAAATATAGGTTGTTACATTTACAAATCCCTAGAACACAACTATGAACTGAAATAGAATAATCATTCCTTGCATGTATTTCCATGTAGCTTCCCATTTTAACCTATACAAAAATAAATATATATGTTTCCATAACATTATTCAAGTAAAAATTGCAATCAAAATGTGGATTGAAATTAAATAAGAATAAAAAAAGGAACATTTCTCATCCCAAGAAATAATTTTTTTGTCTAGGGACATATGACTTAACTTTATATCACAAATTTCATTTCCATCCAATGCAACTTTGTTTCCTCTCCATGTCATGCCATGTCATTTCTTTCATTTCCATGACATACCATGGCATGCCTTACCTTTCCCTACCATGCCTTTCCATGTATTGCCTTGCCATGTATTGGCTTTCCATGCCATGCCTTGTCTTCCCATTCCATGCCTTGTCTTGCCTTTACTTGCAATGACATCACATGCCATTCCTTGTCTTTCCTTCACTTACCATGCAATGACATTCTATGCATTGTCATTCCATGCCATGACATGCCTTTCATTTCCATGCCATGCTATGCCTTTCCTATCCTTTCCTTGACTTGATAAGCCATTCCTTTCATTTCCATGCCATGACATGTTTTTCCATGAATTTCCTTGCCATGTCATGCCTTGAATTTCCCAGCCATGACATGGCATGACCTTCCTTTCCATGTCTTTCCTTTACATTCCATGCCATGCCTTTCCCTACCATGCCTTTCCATGCCATGTCTTTCCTTGCCTTCACTTTCCAAGACACGGCATGCCATTCCATGCCTTGCAATGCTATGCCATGCCTTGCCTTTCCATGCCATACCATTTCATGTATTTCCTTGCCTTGCCATGCCATGCCTTGCCTTGTCTTGCCAGTAATTGCCATGCCATTCCAATCCTTGCCTTTCCATGTCATGCACGGCCATGCCTTTCCATGCCATACCATAACAGGACTTGTGTTGCCTTTCCTTGAAATTTCATGCCATGCCATGCCTTGCCTTGTATTTCCATGTCTTTCATTTCCAAGCCATTCCTTTCCTTTCCATGCCCTACCATGCCTTACCTTGCCTTTCCATGTCATGTATTTCCTTTCCATATCATGTCTTTCCAGGCCTTGAATTTCCATGTCATTCCATGCCATGACTTACCTTTCCTTCACTTTCCATGTCATGCATTTCCATGCCATTCCTTTCCTTTCCATTCCATATCATGCCACACCTTTCATTTCCTTTCCTTTCCATGTAATACCATGCCTTTCCTTTCCTTGTCATGCCTTGCCTTCCCATGCCAATGCATGCTTTTCCTTGCCATTCCATGCAATACCATGCATTTCCATGTCTTTCTGTGCCTTGCATTGCCATGCCTTGCCTTAACATGTGTTTCCTTGCCTTGGCTTTCCATGCCATGCATTTACTTTCCCTTCCATGACATGCATTTCCTTTCCATGTATTTCCTCGCCTTGAGAAGCCATGCCTTTCTTTTCCATACCATGTCTTTCCATGCCTTCCCTTCCCTTTCCATGGAATGCCTTGCCTTTCCATGCCTTTCCATGCCATGCCATGCCTTTCCTTTCCATGCCATGCCATGGCATGCCTTTCCTTTCCTTGCCATGGTATGCCATGCCATGCCTTACCTTGTCATTCCATGCCACGCCTTACCTTGTCATGCCATGTCATGCCATGCCTTGCCTTTCTATTCCATACCATGTCATTCGATGCCCTTCCTTTCCATGCCATGCCATGCCTTTCCCATGCATTTTATTTTATTTCCATGCCATGTCTTTCCTTTCCATGTCATGTATTTCATTTACTTTCCATGCCATGCCTTGGCTTTCCAATCCATGCCTTTCCAAGCCATGCCTTTCCATGCCTTTCCATGACATGCCTTGCATTGCCTTGTGTTGCATTGTCTTACCTTGCATTTCCTTTCCTTTCCTTGGATAACCGCAATTCATCTAAAAGGTACTTTCATTATGATATTCATAAAACTAATTGCTTGTAAAAATATAGCTATTTTCATTGTTAGAGATAATATGTTTTCAAATTAATTTAATAAAAAAATAATGGCATTCGTGTATCACACCTTTTTTTTTACTTAAAAAAAATAATGCTTGTACTAAATGAACAAGTTGAATACCTAAAAATTACAATCAAAGGATTCATTAAGCATGTAATTCTACAAGTTGTTATCCCATCTATATTAGAAAAAAATACTTGCATGATAATTTCAATGTCATAACACAAGCTTTCTTTATTCATATATCTTAGGCATCTTCATAGTTGTGAAACATGGATTATCATAATTTATAGGATTTAAATATAAAGGGATGTCAATAAATAGTTTTATGTTCCATCCTTATGGTGTAGTCTCATTATACTATTTATCCATAATTTCTTTTGGATTGAATGAAAAACAACATAACTTCAAGGCTTTATTTAAAATCAAAGAAATAAAAACTAATCTTTCAATCCGATAACTTTTATAACAAGATATAGCATGTAGACCTAGACCTTGCCTTTCCTTGCCATGTCTATCTTTTCTTATCATTTTCATGTCTTTCCTTGGCTTGCATTGCCTTTCTTGCATTTCCATACCTAGAGCTAGACCTATAGCTAGACATTTAATTGTCATTCCTTACCAGGGATGATTTTAAGGATGGAAATTTGTTTTAAAATGTAGAAACCTTGGCGAATCTTACTATTCCTTCATATGCCAACTATAAATGTTTGGCCATATTTTTGTAAAAATATTCAAATTTATAAGTATTTTATATAGTTTTTATAAAATTTTGGCGATTTTTAATGTAAAATAATTTTATCATATAGAATTTGGGTGAATGATTTTTAAAATAGTGAATCTCATTTTTGGAAAAAACGTGGAAAATTAGCCCATGAGCGAAATTTAGCCCCTAAAATCATCCATGTTCCTTACCTTTTCATTCCTTGTTGTTGAAACCCTAAATTGACATCCCCACTACCCTATTTTACTCCTCATATATACCTTTTTGGCTTACCTAAGCTTGATAAGGTCATAAGGTAAAGTATAATTAATTCATGCATTTTTGTGGTATTATTGATCTAGGAGATTAAATGTTTCATGTAATAATGCTTCAATTTTCCATGTATAATTTTTGACCTCTAGATAAGTCCAACCTTCCTATACCAGCTCATCTATCCGGTACTTGTGCATCGAATTTCCACTATCTGAATCCGGTACCAAGCACACCTTCTATGTAGATCCGGTACTGAATCTCACCTGTCACAATCCAATACCAACGATTGTATAATGTTGTGATCCAGTACCCCATTTGTGCACTGTTCAGATCCAGTACCATCTACCTGTTACGATCCAGTACCAATTCAGGAGGCCGTATGTACCAAGTTTAGCTCTAGATCGTACCCAAGACAATTGTTGGATGATTATTGAATCATAAATGTTTTAGCAAGGCTATGTTAGGATATTTTTTTGTTGCTTCATCCTCATGCACTTCGTGTCATGAGGATGAAGCTTATAATATGTAACCAAATAATTAAATTTAACAATTTATTGATTTGCAAACGATTTTACCTCCTTGTGTTTCATGACTAAGATTGTTTAAATAATCATGGCAAGGATGGTGGAAGTAGTAGGAGAGTTAGCACAATACAACATATGAAATAGTGTTACATTATATAACATATTCTGGGTGAAGATTAATAGAAGGACGTCATTTATCTCTATGCCTTAATCGTCTATGATTGAATGTGAGATGAGTTGTTAGCATAGTTTGATTCTATGTTTTGAAGTTTGAGTGAGAGTAATGTGTGGGTTGAAAACAAGTTTACTGTAGACTCCAGTCACTGACCTATTGAAGCGGCAAGGGCCCACCACCCAACAAAGGTCAGCACCTTCGTAGATTAGTATTATCATTTTCTTTCAATAGTGTGAATGTTAGATTAGCTGAAGCTTTAATCCCTTCAGATGATAACAATACTGTTTAGACTAGTATTTTAATTATATGATCGTTTAGAGAGCTTTACTCACTATGTTTTGCATATGCTCTATTTTTATGAATTTGATTTTGTTTCATAGACATGAATGTTGGCAGCAGTAGTCAAACATATTTGAAGGAGAACTAATGAAGTTTACAACAACACATTGTGAACCACAACATACTCAGTATATTGACTATTGAACTACCCATGCTATGTCTTGATGATTGATGTGTGATTTCCATTTCAGAAGTGTGGTTGCATAGTTAATTCTCTGGTTCAGATAGCAGAGTTGATATGTCAGAAGAACTCCATCTCATACTTTCATGTGCCATAATGGAGTAGATAGCCTCTCTGTGAAAGACAACCAAAGTGCATTTTGGTTTGCTAGTTTGTTTTGTTCCCAGCATACATAATCTAGAATAGTTCTATACTCATGACATTAGAATTACCTTTCTTACTGGTGTCTTGTAACTCTGTTGATTACGAATCCCAGATTGATAATTAATGAGTGCACTATACTAAACATATAAGAAGCACAACACTTGTCTTGCCATGGTCTAGGTCATGGTCTATGTCATGTTAATGGTGTAGGTTTAGGTATTGGTCTAGGTCTAGGTCCAGGCCTAGGTCATGGTTTAGGTCTACGTCTAGGTCTATGTCATGGTCATGGTTTAGGTCTAGTACTATTTCCAACATGTCCTTGAATGCCTTGAGGACGTGATTTGCAACTCATGATAACAAAAACAGGTACTTGGATGGAAGAAATATCCATTTCATTGGATCTGAGGCACTGGGCTTCATCTTGTGGGGCCTCTTTGCAATCATTTTGTTACCCGAAAAAATGTTTTTTGGGGGATCTTTGGGACTAGGGTTTTTCTCAATGAGGCATAGAGAAATTTATGAGCAAGAGGTCGATTTTCAAGAACATTGTGATGAGAAATTGTGGGTAGTGTGGGAATTAGCCAAACATATGTGTAGGATCTTATTGAAGTCCATTATGCTGTTTGGTTTGGATTTTATGCCCCCGGACCAAATTGCCAACATGTCCTTGAATGGCTTGAGGAAGTGAGTTGCAACTCACGATAAAAACCAAATGGGGACTCATATGGATGAACCATTAGTTTCATTGGATATGAGGCACCGAATTTCAGCCAGTGGGGCCCCTCCATTGTCATTATGTTTCCCATAAAATTTCTTTTTTGAGGATCTTTGAAACTAGGGTTTTACTCAATGAGGAATATTGCAATTTCTGGACAAGAGGTTGATTTTAAATAACATTGTTCTTGGAAATTTTGGGTAGTGTGGTCACATGGTTCTTGGCCAAGAAAATGTGAAGGAGATTATGAAACTCTATTTTGCTGCTCAGTTTGGATTTTATGCCCCCAGACCAAATTTCCAACATGTCCCTAAATGGATTGAGGAGGAGAGTTGCAACTCACGATAAAATTCAAACCAAGAATTGGATGGAAAAATCGTCGATTGCATTAGATCCAAGGCATCAGGTTTATGTTATTGGGACCCCTCTACTATAATTTTGTTTCCTAAAAAAGAGTTTGTTGGAGGATATTTGGGACTAGGGTTTTTCTCAACAAGGCATAGTGCAAATTCTGAACAAGAGGTTGATTTTCAAGAACCCTATTTCAGGTGGTTGTGGGTAGTGTGGTCACATGGGCTTTGATCAAACAAACATTTAGGAGATTATGAAACTCCGTTATGCTACTCTGTTTGGATTTTATGCCCCTGGACCAAATTGCCAACATGGCCCTGAATGGCTTGACGAGGAGAGTTGCCTCGCGATAAAGCCCAAAAAGGGACACATATGGAATAACCATCGATTGCATTGGATCCGAGGCACCATGTTTCCACTAGAGGGGTCGCTCTATTGTCATTCCATTTCCTAGAAAAGTGTTTGTTGGAATATCTTTGGGACTAGGGTTTTTCTTAATGAGGCATAGTGTAATTTTTGAACAAGAGGTTGATTTTCAGGAACACCATGCTAGGATAATCTGGGTAGTGTGGTCATATGTTCCTTGGCCAAACAAACATATGGGATCTTATAGAACTTTGTTATTCTACTCAGTTTGGATTTTATTCCCCTGGACCAAATTTCCAACATGTCTCTGAATGGATTGAGGAGGAGAGTTGGAAATCGCGATAAAACTCAAAATGGGACTTGGGTGGATGAACCCTCAGTTCCATTGGATATAGGGCACCAAGTTTCCTATATAGGGGTCGCTCCACTGCCATTCCATTTCCTAGAAAAAAAAATTGGAGGATCTTTGGGACTAGGGTTTTGCTTAATGAGGCATAGTGAAAATTTTGAACAAGAGGTCAATTTTCAAGAACATTGTGTTAAGTGATTGTGGGTAGCATGCTCGTGTGGGATTTTGAAAAATAGATGTGGTAGAACTTAAAGACCTTCCTTATGCTTCTTGGTTTGGATTTTATGCCCCAAGACAAAATTTCCAACAAATCCCTCAATGGCTTGAGGTGGCGAGTTACAAATCACGATAAAACTTAAACCATGACCCAGATGGATGAACCATCAGTTGTGTTGGATCCGGGGAACCAGGTTTCATATATTAGGGCCCCTCTGCTCTCATTTTTTTTTCCCATAAAATCATTTGTTGGAGGATCTCTGGGACTAGGTTTTTTCTTAGTGCTTATTG
>ML805915.1:48388-80161 GCA_009831015.1 Picea engelmannii
GGGGGGGGGGGTGTGAATCAGTGTCACAAAACTTTGGACAAGTTTTGAATTTTCATAAATTACTTGAAAAACATATATTTATTTAAATTTCTCAACCTATATATAAAAGAATAAATATTGTATTTATTTATTTAAATTGAATGAATACATAAGATCAATCTTCATCTTCAAACAACTATGAGAGACCCAACTCTCTAGTACAAGATCCAAATCTTTGTTACAAGACTCAGCTTGTATTTCTCAGATCCAACTGAGAAATGAGGAATCTAACCCTCATAACAAGTCCCATCTTTTTTTATCTCAAATCCAACTGAGACGTGAGGAATCCAATTGTCATAAAATACCCAACTTGTAAACAACCACCAACTCAATAGAATGAACCTTCATTCAACCCATTTTATATAAATATATATACTTCAACAAATTCAACTCATCTTTTGTTCACCATACTTCTTTGTTTATATAGTCTCCTAATACGTATGATTTTGAAGCATTATGTCCCTTTGTTTTAACAAATACACCTCTTCATTTGAATTAATAATATTAATTTCTATTATTATTATTATTTTAATTTAAAGACTTCAAATCCCTTGTTTTGTATTTTATTCTGTTCTCGTTAACCTGTCACTACAAATGTTGTAGAAATCAGATCCTATGAAGGCATTTCCTTCAAACCATGTTTTTAATATGACCATATGCGAAGAAACACGAGCTTATTAATTTAAGCATTGCCTCTTCTTTCACCCAATCTTGTTATCTCCGAAGTGATATCTTCCCGAGTGTTATATTTTAAGCAACTTCAATTCACGGTTTTAATCCTCTTTGTTGATCATGATTTCAGATCAATGGTTTGATCATTATTTTAAAAGACCCATTTCTCACATTTTCTTATCCTTATATAATGGTTGGGATTCAATCGTGATATGGATGGTTGTCATTTCCTCCGATACTTCGTGACTTAGGGAGTTTTTTATTTTTATAAACTTCCAATTCTCTCAGACTAAATTTCATTGAAGTGTTAATCTTGAGTTGACATGTGTCCATAAACTTCAATGGTTTAGATTTTATTTCGTAGATTTGGTACTCCGACACTTTGGGTTACTCGAATTATGAGTGGTTCAATTCCTCCATAATGATAACCTACAGAATAAGTCATAAAGTGGTGGTGACTGCTTGTTGTCGGTTAACACCTTTACTTAGACTATCCTTCCACTATGCTTGATCAATGGTTGAGAACGCTCCCAAATCATATAAAAGATTAGTGTTACTTCATGATTTACATTTACTCTATCCTTCCACTATACTTAATCCAATGATTGTGACTTAATCAAGCATTTATATGGATGGCCACTATTTACTTCGGGACTTCTAGCCTCTGCAATATTTCAACCTTCCGGAGTACATTTAGTTGAAGGATATTGAACGGTCGATACATTTTCTTCCATAGATGCATGATCCTGTCTTGTCCATAGGTTTCTAAAATATTGAAGACCATGACTTGATCTGCAGTTGAGTGGGTGGTTCTCGGTCACTTCTCACAAGGATTGATCCTATGGTTAGCATGAATCCCAGAACCAAATCAACGATATATCTTCAATCATTACTTAACCTTACACTTATTAATCTGTCGGTTGTGACTTAATCAAAGGTTGAGATGGATGGCCACTATTTACTTCAGGACTTCTGGACTTCGGAGGTTCGGAAGTCCAAGTAATTTTTTTTCCAATTTCCACCGAAGTTGGTCATCACCGAAGTGGTCAACATGGAAGAGCTTACGTCATGTTTTGATATAACATTCATGATTCATCCTAAAGGATCTTATATCAATGATTATCATTAACTTCGGCCTTTGATTCTTTGGGTAGTTGTCGGTTTCCCCCAAAGGACAAAATCCCAGAGTGATGTAATTTGCTGATGTCACTATTGACTTGTCATTGGTCGAGTGGTTTCCACATGTCACTTAGATTCATGAATTACGTAACCTTAAAGTGACAAATAGACCTAGAAACTTGCCATCACTTTATTTCACCACATTTCGTTGATGAGGTGGTCTGTTGACGTGGATATCTTGACGCAACACATGTCCTCCTCCTAGATCTAATGACTGTGATCACTTCTAGATCAACGATCTAGATTTATTTTGGCCTTCAGGACTTTGGGTTTTTCGTTCCCAATTCTCAATTCTCTTGAAGTGAGATTCCCCGAATAAAACTTGAGCAACTTGACTTCATCTAACAGTCAATATTTTTTTGTAATATTGGTTGTTTTCATTGATGTCAACCCTAGTCATTAGTTTTGGACCGCAAGTTTGATGAATGTATTTGGACATGAAGGACAATGCACATGCAGACACAACACCCATGGATGGATAGTATACATCATGTTGTTTCCGGTGGTAGGTGGCATGTCACGTGGATCCTCATGGTTCAGGAGAAATGAATTTTTGAATATGAGAAAGTGAATTGAAGAAGGAAGTACAAGTCGGCCTTGAAGATAATTAAAGAAAAGAATTACAAAATAAGAAATTGTCAGGTCATACCTAATGTTAAAAGGAAGTGACATAAAGGGTATAAATACATATCATTATACATTCATTTTATACATAAGTTGAATTTCATAGGAAATCTGAAGTAAAGAATGCCATATTTCAAGGGAGGATGAAGTCTTTTGGTGATGTGTTCTAAGTATCAACAATTGGTATCAAAGCATGTTTCCTTCAAAACAATTTAACCACTAGAAGGAAATCCTGAGTAGAGATGGATGACCATGAGCACATTTCAAATGGGATTCAAATATTTGATGTAAGAAATTATGCATACTGGAGTGATAGAGTGAAAACTTACCTAACATATTTGGGAGTAGACATTTGGTACTTAGTTCTAAATGGATATGTAATCCCAAATAATGCTCCAACTGATCCAAATGAGAAGAATCTTATGAGTTGTAATTAAAAATCTAGACATGTTATTCTAGGATCATTGGCACCAACCATTGCTAGCAAAGTGATGGGCTGAAACAATGCTAAAGAGGTATAGGACAAACTCAAGAGTATCTACGAAGGTAATCCAAAAGTTAAGCAGGTCAAGCTTCAACGACATAGAGAAGAATTTAAAATTTTTAATATGAATGAAAATGAAGATATTGCAACCTATTTTCTTAGAGTTGATGAAGTTGTTAATTCTATCATAGGATTAGGTGAAGAGCTCGATGAATCCTTGGTTGTACAAAAAGTGTTGAGACCACTTCTCTTGAAGTATGACGCTAAGGTCTCCGTCATTGAAGAAACTAGGGACTTGACCAAAATGGAAATGGATGAATTACATGGGTCTCTTATAGCATATGAAATGAGAACAGGTACAGCAAGTGATCATCCAAACAATGAAGCAACCTTTAAAGCCATAGAGAATACAAAAAGACAAGGATAATGACCTTGATGAAGAAATAGAAAATTTTGCAATAAGGTTCCAGAAGGGAAGTGGAAGATACAAAGGTAAGTCCCCTCTCAAATTCTTTAACTGTGGTAGAATAGGACATATTGTTGAAAACTGCTAGTATAAAAAGAGAAGTCTCAACAATAAAAAGAGCTTCTAGTCCAAGGATGATGACATCTCCTCATATGAGAATGATGAAGAAGATAATGATGGAGGAGAAATCCTCTTCATAACCCAAGAAACCTAGGATGATGGTCACAATAATTCTAAAGAAGAATAAATCATTTCTGGAGAAGATTCAGATGAAGAAACCAACCTTGATTCCTTTTTGGGATACAAAGACAATGCAGAGAGTGAACAAGAAGATGAGAATCTTGAAAATTTGAAGCATGTTGAAACTAAAAATAGCAAGTCTAGAAACATAAACATAATACTAAAAGGTGAATTGAGTAGTTTTGAAGAAGAGAATTACAAGCTTGAAAAGACAATTGATAGCTTGAAGGAACAATTAGAAGATTATGAGAAATTGAAAGAAGAATTGGATCACACAAAAGGGGAGCTACTATTGAAAATAGAAAAATTGAAGAAGTTTGAAAAGAGCACTAAAACATTAGATGAGATCCTTAACAATGAAATATCTCCAAATGACAAGATAGGACTAGGATACAATGACAGTTTGAAAACAACAAAACAAGAGAAGGAAGATGAAAATGATGAAACCAACACTCCAGAACAAGTTGAACAACAAGATAGAAGACTACAATTCAAAAGGAATGAGACATCAAGAAGATCATATCCCATTAGGTATGAAAGCAATCATTATGAAGGAAACTACAAAATAATAGATCATGAACATAGATGGAACACACCACAAAGAATATCACTTACTCCTAGGTATCAAAATTTATTTCTTGGACATTGTTATACTTGTGGAAATTTTGGACACAAGGCAATCAATTCTAGAATCAATTAACAGAATAACTACGAAATCTACATGAATGGTGAAAATAATAGATATGGAAATGCTCATAGACATGTCAACATAAATCATAATCCATTTGACCCGTTAATCGATCAAAATATTGTATGTTACAAGTGCAATAATCTTGGTCACAAAGCACAAGATTGCAGAGAGATGAAGGAAGATAATCATATGCCAAATTTATGTATATCAACTACAACATGGAAAAGGAAAGAAATTCCATACAATGAAAATTGTCAAATAGAATTGGTCGCTAAAGAATGAAAATAATAATATGAATAGTTCATAGAAAGTGGGTGCTCATCTCATATGACTGGAGATCAAAGCAAATTTGTCAGATTGAAGAAAAAGGGTGGAAATGTTGCATTTGGAGATGACTCATCTACCAAAATACTTGGAAAAGGAACCATAAATCTTGGAAGTGAAAATGTCAAAGCAGGAAAAGTCCTATTGGTTGAATATTTGAAGCATAATCTCCTCAGTGTCAGCAAAATATGTGATCAAGGATACACTCTTATGTTTGACTCCCAAAGATGTAAAATCAAAGAAAATAACTCAGGAAGATTGGTTGCAAATGTAACAAGAATACTGAACAACATATACATCCTAGACACGAAGAAGAGAGAGAAGACAAAAGCCACACAAAAGGATTCCAAGGAAGAAAAAGTCCCAAAGACCAAAAAATAAGGATGAAGTATTATTGACTGCCACATGTTCAGGGGGAGCAACCCCATAGAAGAGACTTACCCTTTTCCATAAAACTCAACGAGAGAATTCCTACCCTTTTCCATTGATGTCAAAGAGGGAGAGAAATTGGGATCATGATTATAGGGGGAGCATGAGTGTTGCCATCAATGACAAAGTGGGAGATTGTTGGAATATTGGTTGTTGTCATTAATGTCAACCCTACTCATTGGTTTTGGACTTCAAGTTTGATGAAGGTATTTGGACATGAAGGACAATGTACATGCAGACACAACACCCATGGATGGATAGTATACATCATGTTATTTCCAGTGATAGGTGGCATGTCACGTGGATCCTCATAGTTTAGGAGAAATGAATTTTTGAAGATGACAAAGTGAATTGAAGAAGGAAGTGCAGGTTGACCCTGAAGATAATTAAAGAAAATAATTACAAAATAAGAAATTGTCAGGTCGGACCTAATATTAAAAGGAAATGACATAAGGGTATAAATATATATCATTATACATTCATTTAATACACAAGTCGAATTTCAGAGGAAATCTGAAGTAAAAAAGGCCATATTTCAAGGGAGGATGAAGTCTTTTGGTGATGTGTTCTAAGTATCAACATCTTTGATGAAAAAATCCTAACATGATCCAACAATTGTCAGTATTTCATCTATTTCAGGATCTCATGAATTCTTGATCAATGACTGTGATCGGTTCTAGATAATCGGTGTGGATTCATTTTGTCCTTTGGGAATTTGGGTTATCCATTCCCAATTCTCAATTCTCCCAAAGTGAGATTCCCCGAATAAAATTCGAGCAACTTGACTTCATATAATGGTCCATATTTGACACAAAAATCCTAATACGATGCAACGGTTTTTGGGATTTCAAATGTTTTGGGATCTCATGAATCCTTGATCCAATGATTGTGATTAGTTATATATCAATGGTATAGATTCATTTCGGCCTTCGGGAGTTTGGGTTACTCATTCCCAATTCTCAATTTTCCTGAAGTAAGATTCTCTGATCAAACCTTGATTTCATCTAACGGTCGATAATGCGCCCGTAGTAGATCAACAATCATGGAATATTTTGGAACCAAAACTTGTGCAGTCATTAACTCAACCCTTGCATCCCACAATGGTTCTCCGTCATTGATATTCCCTTACTGAGATCCGATGGTCAGGACTTAATCAAATGTTTGATTCGAAGGTCCTCATCTGTAACTCTCAGATCGACGATCCTAGTTTGTCCCGAAATATACATCAATGTACAAGATTCTCCCTCGATTCTTTTGTAGTTTTACCATGGGGATTTCAATCCTAATTGATTTTCAGTAATGTGCTTTCCCTTCTGAGATTTGATTAACGTTTTGTTCTTCTAATCTATTTCATCTCAATTTCTCCTGAGATTTTTAATAACTGTTTGTGTATTTATTTATGCATCGATCTTCAGTTGCTAACCCTCCTGCGCTCTTAATTCCTTGTACTTAATTATTCCTTATGTACATGGATTCTCTGCATGCTACCTCTCCTGAGATTTTAGAATCATAGGATCACTGTCTCATCCAAGACTTCTTTTCATTTAATAGCTTTGTCATATGTCTTCAATTCTTCCATATATATATTTTTAGATAAAAAAAAATAGTTTTCAATATTTTGATTTCTTCCTCGTATTGTAGTTGAATCCTTTTGAGGTTGATGGCTTCTAATTCAAACATTTGGAAAGACTATTGCTTTTTAGTTTTTTGGATCTTCTAGGCTTCTTTATTTTTCTTAGCTTCTTCAGTTTAAGTCATTAGATCCGCATTAGTACTTTCATTTATCTTTTTGAAGTTGATCATTTCTGATTCCAACATGTGGTAATAATTTTCTTTCCTAGTTAACTAGATCTTTAGGACTTATTCACATTATTTAGTTTCCTCAAGTTGATTTTTTAGAATGTTAACCAATTCTTCTATTTCATTTAGTACTTATTTTCTTTTATTTTCATGTGTTTTTAATTCTTCCATTTCTTCTATTAGATTAACAACTTCATCTTTCAAGCTTTTGATCTCTTCTTCTCTATTTTCTAACTGAATCTTTTGCTCATGCTCTTCATGGTTAAATTGATCTAACTGTTGTAGTAGAAACATATCTTTTTGTTGAAGTTTCTCCAACTCCTCTAGAGTGCACATAGTTTTTTACTCAATATTGTCAATAGTCCCCACAAGAACTTTAGTATATAAACCATTTCCTGGTTCCATATGAATCCCTTATATTGTTGATGTAACATCAATCTTAAGATTTTGTAGTATTTCTTTAGTACTTACTGAGTTATGAATTAATTCCTTGATGAAATTATTTCCTTCATTTATGAATGAGGATTGAATTAAATCCTTGATGAGTTTATCCTTTTTTATGACAGGGAGTTGTATCATGTCCTGCATTTTATTATGATTTGAAATCTCTTCCTCGATATTATGTTCTTCAATCTTGTTGGAATTCTCATTTTCTTTATCTTGTTCCTTATCTTGATAATAATTTTCTTCTTCTGAGTTTTGTTCTTTATTTTGACAGGAATCCTCTTTATCTGAGTCTTGATCCTTAATTTGATAGTATTTCTCTTCTTCTTATGTTTCATTCTGATAACAATTTTCTAGCTGGAGCCATAATTATTTAGCAGATTTGTAGTGCCTCATAGTTTCTTTGAGTTGGTCTGACAATCCATCTTGGATTGCTTTTAAGGATAATGAATTGTTTCTCCTTGCTTCCTTTGCAATTTTGGTTGTTATCTTTGAAGTAGTTAAGTGGCAGGTCTTACTTACTACCGAATCCCAAACTCCAGATCCTATTGGTTTCAGATATCTTTTCATATTTTTCGTCCATGATGAATAATCCGGTCCATCAAATAAGGGAGATTCAATTGTGGAGATAGCTATTTGTCCACCCATTTCTTCATAATATACCTTCTAGTGTTTAAACTGTGTTGAAGGCACCCACTTTGATACCAATTGTTGAAATGTACACTTGACACTGAGAGGGCGGGGGGTGAATCAGTGTCATAAAACTTTAGACAATTTTCCACTTTTCATAAATTAATTGAACAACATATATTTATTTCAATTTCTCAACCAATATATAAAATAATAAATATTTTATTTATTTATTTAACTTAAAAGAATGCATAAGATCAATCTTCATCTTCAAACAATTATGAGAGACCCAACTCTCTGTTAAAAGACCCAACTTATAGTTCTCAGATCCAACTGAAAAATGAGGAATCCAACCCTCATAACAAGTCCCAGCTTTTTTATCTCAGATCCAATTGATATGTGAGGAATCCAATCCTCATACAAGATCTATCTTGCAAACAATTACCAACTTGATAGAATGAACCTTCATTCAATCCATTATATATAAATATATATACTTCAACAAATTCAGCTCATCTTTTGTTTACCATACTTCTTTGTTTATATAGTATTCTAATAGGGACGAGTTTGAAGCATTATGTCTCTTTGATTGAACCATTACACCTCTTCATACACCTCTTAATTTGAATTAATATTAATAGTTTGTATTATTGCTATTATTATTCTTATTAGTCGTTTGATTTAAAGACTTCAAATCCCTTGTTTTTCATTTTATTTTGTTCTGGCTAAAAACCTGTCACTGCAAATGTTGCAGAATTCGATTTCTACGAAGGCACTTCCTTCAAACCATATTTTTCAGATGACCATATGCGCATAACCACGGGCTTATTAATTTAAGCACTTCCTCTTCTTTCACCCAATCTTTTTATATCCAAAGTGATATCTTCCGTAGTGTTATATTTTGAGCAACTTCAATTCACGGTTTTAATCCTCATCATTGATCATGATTTCAGATCAATGATCAGATCATTCTTTTAAAAGAATCATTTCTCACATTTTCTTATCCTTATCTAATGGTTCGGATTTAATTGTGATATGGATGGTTGTCATTTCCTCCTGTACTTTGAGGCTTCAGGGGTTTGTTATTTTTTAAACTTCCAATTCTCCCTGACTAAATTTCATCGAAGTGTTAATCTTGAGTTGACATGTGTCCATAAATTTCAATGGTCCATATGTTATTTCAGATCTTTGGTACTCCGGGACTATGGGTTACTATAATTTTGAGTAGTTCAATACCTTTGGAATGATAACCTACCAAATAAGTCATAAAGTGGTGGTGACCGCTTGCTGTCAGTTAACACCTATGTTTACGCTATCCTTCCACTATGCTTGATCAATGGTTGAGAACGCTCCTGAATCAGATCAATGGTTAGTGTTACTTCATGATTTATGTTTACTCTATCCTTCCAATGTATTTGATCCAATGACTGTGAATTAATCAAACATTGAGATGAACGACCACTATTAACTTCGGGACTTCAGGACTTCTAACCTCTACAATCTTTCAAACTTTTGGAGTACATTTCACCAAAGTAGATCGGACGATTGATATATGTTCTTTCATAGATGGATGATCATGGCTTGTCCAGAGGTTTCTAACAGATCAACGACCATGCATTGATCTGTAGTTGAGTGGGCGGTTCTCGTTCACTTCTCCCAAGGATTGATCCAATGGTTAACATGGATCTTGGAACCAAATCACCGGTCTAGCTTCAATAATTACTTATCCTTCCACTGCTTAATATGATGGTTGTGACTTAATCAAAGGTTGAGATGGATGACCAGTATTTACTTCGGGACTTCAGGACTTAGGAAGCTTGTAGGTCCGGGTAATTGTTGTTCTAATTTCCACCGTAGTTGGTCATTGCCGAATTGGTCAACATGGAAGAGCTTACATCATGTTTTGATCTAATGGTCATGATTCATCCTGGAGGATATTATATCAACTATTATCATTAACTTCAGCCTTCAGCGCTTTGGGTAGTTTTTCATTTCCCCAGAATAACAAACTCCCAGAGTGATGTAATTTTTTTACGTCACTGTTGACTTGGCACTAGCCGAGTGGCTTACATGTGTCACTTAGATTCGTGACTTAAGTAACCTTAAAGTGAAAACCAAACCAAGACACTTGTCATCATATAATTGTGCCATGTGTCCTTGATGACATGGTCTGCTAACGTGGATCTCCTAACGCGACACATGTCCTCTTTCTGGATCTAACGACTGTGATCAGTTTTAGATCAACCGTCTACATTTATTTTGGGCTTCGGGACTTTCGGTTGTCCGTTCCCAATTCTCAATTCTCCCAAATTCAGATTCCAGGAATAAAACTCAAGCAACTTGACTTCATATAACGATCCATATTTGATGTGAAAAGCCTAACACGATCCAAAGGTTGTCAGTATTTCGACTATTTCACGATCTCCTGAATTCTTGATCAACGACTGTGATTAGTTATAGATCATTGGTCTAGATTCATTTCGGCCTTCAATACTTTGGGTTATCCATTCCCAATTCTCAATTGTCTCGAAGTGATATTCCCTGAATACAAATTGAGCAACTTGAATTCATATAATGGTCCATCTTTGACGCGAAAAGACTAACACGATGCAACGGTTGTCAGGATTTCAAATGTTTCATGATATCATGAATCCTTGATCCAACGATTGTGATTAGTTCTATATAAATGGTCTAGATTTATTTCGTCCTTCGGGACTTTGGGTTATTCGTTCCCAATTCTCAATTTTCCAGAAGTGAGATTCCCAGATTAAACCTTGATTTCATCTAACGTTCGAGAATGCTCTTGTAGTAGATCAACGATCATTGAATAGTTTGGAACCGAAACTTGTGCAATCATTAACTCAACCCTTGCATCTCGCAATGGTTCCTTGCCATTGATATTCCCTTACTAAGATCCGATGCTCAAGACTTAATAGGATGCTTGATATGAAGGTCCTCCTCTCTAACTCCTAGATCGACGATCCTGGTTTGTCTCAAAATCTACATCAGTGGACAAGATTCTCCCTCGATTATTTTGTAGTTTTATTGTGGGGATTTCAATCCTGATCACGTTTATTTAATGTTCTTTCCCTTTTGATATTTGATTAACATTTCTTTCTTTTGATATATTTCATCACTATTTCTCCTAGTCTTTTTAATAATTGTTTATGTATTCAATTATGCACTGATCTTCAATCACTAACCCTCATGAGCTCTTAATTCCTTGTACTTATTTATTCCTTTTGTACATGGATTCTCTACATGCTACCTCTCCTGATATTTTAGAATCATAGGATCATTGTTGATCCTATCGTGATCAATAGTGATCACTAATTTCTCTTGCTAAAAGGTGATCTTCCTCTTCACTAACGTGATCTTTATTTTCTTATAATTATTGAACATGTGGGACTCATGTTTCCATCAATGACAATGCATAATCAATGACAATATTCCCAACACGTATTTCATATGTTTGACAATTTAACACCTTGTAAGGATAGACAAGGCAAGGCATGAAATGGCATGGCATAGAAAGGCATGGAAAGGAATGGCATGGAATGGAATAGCATGGAAAGGCAAAGCAAGGCATCGCATGTTAGGGCATAGCATGGCATGGCAAGGAAATGAAATGCAAGGCATGGCATGGCATGACAAGGAAAGGCATGGCATGGTGAGGCATGGCATGGCATGGGATGGCATTGCATGGTATGGAAAGTGAAGGCAAGGCATGGAATGGAAAGGATTGAAGAAATTTGATGTCCCTAATCAGGTTTCAATCACGCCTTATCACTCCCATAGTTTAATTCCCAAAACATGAAAAACAAATTCATCTTATAACATTTATTAAATTCTGGAAATGAAATTGTTGAATTTGAAACACAAGAGACAACTTCTTTGACTGGAAATTAAATGCAGAAATAACTCAACAATAAATAACCATAGTACACAGGGAATTTTGGTCCAAAAATGACCCAGGAAAAACCCCCTGGGTGGGGGTAACCTGTTCTTATAAGAGGGAAACTTCTTTTATTAATTGACAAGCATCTAGGAATTACATTTGCAGTAGAAAATAAAATACATAGTAGAGACAACTTATCCCTGTTTTCCCAATACAAAAATTTCTTGGAAATCGTTCCAATCAACCACCTCGAAATCTGAGCCAAGATTACTCATAAATTTCATATGCTGTACGGACAATATTGTATGGAAAAAAATGTACGTACCTTGATTTCTATGCAGGCTATATGGATTTGTATGACCGCACAAATTCAATAAATGATGTACGACTGCCTCGATTTTTGTGTTGTACGACTTCCTCAATTTTCATGCATATTTCTCCTCAATTTTTGTACATAAAATCCATATTGTATAGATTGGTTATGGATTTAATAAATGCTAGTATTTTCCTCGATTTTTGTGCCCACCTTTGCATGGAAATCCATGCCACGCTTTTCTTGAAATGATCATCTTCCTACTCTTCAATCTACTCTCTCTTCAGCAAATTCTTGTGTGTGTGTTGTCTCAATGGGCTCATGAGAGAAATTTAATGGTCTCTTTCCCCTCTTGACCTTCCATATTCCCAAAGTGACTTTTGGGTGTCCACATGATCCAAACACTCATAATGAATTAGAATAATAGTGGAAAATAAAGTGCAGATGAAAATCACTTTTTAATATTTTATTCACCCAACTTAAATAAAAGACCCACTTAACTTTTATTTCCTAAGTCACTTTCACTTAATGAAATAAAAGGGGTTTTCAATTAAAGTGGTCACATTTCTCTAGGAAAAGAGACCAAGCCTAAGGAACATCACCTACCTCGGTATAAAAATTAACACTCCCTCTTATTGAGGAAGGTGTTACTTACCACCCCCATCTTGTCCCTAAAATAAACATGCTTTCCTCTCGGAAGAGACTTTGTGAGGATGTTAGCCACTTGTACATATGTAGACACATATTCAAGCTCCACATCCCCTCTCTAAACATGATCATGAATGAAGTGATATTAGATCTCAATATTTTTGGACCGATCATGAAATATCAGATTCTCCCCGAGTTTTAAACAACTTTTATTGTCCCAATAAATCATCGTAGGCCCCAACTCTTGTTCGAAAAATCCCGTCAACAATTTGCGAAGACAAATTTCCTCACAAGAGTCTTGGATCATAGCCATATACTCTACTTCAGCTGAGCTCAAAGAAACAAACTTCTTCTTTCAACTAAGCCATGACACAATAATCGAACCCAATCCAAAACAACAACCTGATGTGATTTTCCTGTCTGAAACTGAACCCACCCAATATGAATCTGTGAATACTGTGAGTATCACTGCATCACCATGAACATAATCCATACCATAGTCAATAGTTCCCATAAAATACTGAAGCACATGTTTTGTAGTTATCTAGTGTACTCTCTTGGGCTCCACCATAAACTAACTGAGAGTATTAACTGCAAAACAAATATTTGGTCGAGTATTGACAAAATACATCAAGGAACCAATGAGATGACGATATAATGTAGGATCCACCAACTCGAAATAAGAGGAGTAAATCTCCTTCCCATTGGTGGCCATGGGAGTGGACATGGGTTTTCAATCACCCATGTGGAATATGCTGAGAATATCAACGGTATATTTTCCCTTTCCCAGAAAGATATGCCCCTCTTCCTACCACACCTCCAACCCCAGAAAGTAATGAATCAACCCTATATCCTTCATGTCAAACTCTGAGGGAAGATTCCTCTTGCAACCCTCAATAAGTTTCTCTACACATGTAATGAACAAATCATCATAATAGAAAATAAGCATAAGCATCTCACCATCAACAACGATGTAATACAAGTTGGAGTCTGTATCACAATTCAAGAAACCCATATGCTGCAATTACACATAAATGTGAGAATACCAAGCTCTGAGAGATTGCTTCAGACCATACAACGCCTTTTTCAGGTGAAAAACATGGGAATTTCCATTGTAAGCCTCGAAACCAAGTGGCTTCTCAACATAAATCTCCTCTTGAATAATGTCATGGAGAAAGGAGGTTTTGACATCCATCTGGTGAATCCTTCACCCCATCCTTGTTACAATCGAAATGACAGACCGAATTGAAGTATATCGAGCTAGGGGAGAGAAGGTCTCACTGTAATCAACTCCCTCTCTCTATGAAAACCCTCTCACCACAAATCGAGCCTTATACTTTTCAATGCTTCCATCCGCAACATACGTTATCTTATAAATCCATTTGGAGGATACCATTGATTTCCCTTCAGGCCTGGGTACAAGCTCCCACACATAATTTTACAAGATGGATGCATAGTCCTCCACCATGGCTTCCCTCCAAACCTATTGTGTGGCTGCCTCCTCATAGATAGAAGGATCAAACTCAGTAAAACATGTCACCGTCACTACATAACTACAAAATCTCTCCGATGGCCTGCTCTCCCTGGTGGAATTTCTCATATTCCCTACTATCTCAGCTTGTTTCAAGGTGTCTTGAAGCCACTTGGGCTTCCTCTTCCTTGAAATAGCCTCCTCAACCTCACTCGAAGAAGATACCCTTGAAATTTTACCAACTGAGCCTGGTGATCCAGTACTCTGAATATATGTACCTGTGCCTGTAGAACCTGAAGTACCATGTGAACTATCAACCATAGGACTAAACTGTGAAGTGCTCGGTTAGCTGACCTGTAGACTTCCTTGTGAGCCAATTTGTACTATGACCACTAGTGAACCTATATTCACTGAGACCCCAATGCCCCCCGTGCTAGAACTCTGAGTCCCAACTCCATGTACTTAACTTCCCTGTTGCTAAGAAGTCGAAGGATTTATCTCTTCTAACTCCCATGACCTCATGCAATCCCTCTCCTCCTAGAAAATCATATCCCTCTAAACAACAACCCTCCTGAGTGAAGGAATGTAAAGCCAATAGGATTTACAGGTCTCATTGTAACCCACAAGTAAACCCTTTTCAATTGTGGGTTCCATCTTTGTCCTCTTCTCTTTGGTAACATGAGATAATGTGATGCATCCAAAAATCCTCAAATTCTCAACCGAAGGTTTCTGCCCAATAAAAAGCTCCTCAGGAGTCATATCACCAACTGCCCTGTGAGGACTCCGATTCTACAGATAAATTGCAGTGTTTCAGGCTTCATCCCACAAGAATAAAGGTAATCCCTGGTCATGAATCACCGATCTGGAAACTCCAATTATCAACCTATTCTTCCTCTCTGTAACCCCATTCTGCTCAGGGTTGTAAGGATCTATCATATCCATTTTGATGGCCTCCATAATACAAAAATCAATGAACTCATCTGAGGCATACTCACCTCCATTTTCATATCTCAATACTTTAATTTTATTTCCTATCTGGTTCTCAAGAAGAGCTTTAAACTCTTGGAACCGTGCAAATACCTCACCCTTATGCATCAGGAAATAAATCCAGGTCTTCATGGAGTGTTCATCAATGAACAATACATAGTACTCATGACCCCTCAATGATGGAGAAGACACCTTGCCACTTACAATTGAATGTATCAAATCAAGGATACCTATAGTCCTGCTATCACGTCCTGGAAATGGATCCTTGGTGTACTTTCCCAAATAATACCCCCTACAAACATCATCATGCTCAATGCTAAACTACAAGATACCTGTGGTGATATCCCTAGAAATCCTCAGAGCTCCATGATGCAAATGCCTCATCCTCATGTGCCATAGCTCACATAAATATCTTCTTCTGTTCATGCACACAAATTCCCCTGATGCCTCCCATATCATCATGTACATCCTCCCATATCGAACTCCAATGAATTTTTCCTCTGAAATGTTACCTCCCTTTGCATAAAGGAGTACATGCCCATCTATGAAAGTCAACACATATCCTCTATTCTTGATACAAGAAGCTGAAACAATATTCTTCTTAAGGCCTAGAACATACAATACTTCTAGCAACTTCAGAGGATGTAAATACTCCCTCTGAAAATCCACTATGTCAATCCCAACAATGCTCACAGGTCATTTGTCTCCCAAAATGATGTCCAATTCATAAGTCTATTGTCTAAGCTCAATAAACTACTCATGAACACCTGAAATGTGGTGAGAAGAACCATTGTCAATATACCACAGTGTGGGAGATAACGAGCTACCTGACTGCTCTGCCATAAAGGAAAAATCCTGATCAAATCTCGAAGAGAAATCATCCACCTCAGTTTAAGATACCATGTTCTATGTCTTCTTCTTCTTCCTCCCAGGACACGTCACTACATATTGTCCCATATTCTCGCAGCACCAACATTTTACTTTGCTAAGGTCTTTCTACCCCTTTTTATTTGGTTTTCCTTGCTGCTTACCTGGACCTGTGGGTCCTTGAGTCTTGGGCTTCCCCTTCCTCCATTTGGATGAAAGAGCCACATTCTCTGCCTCCTCCTTAAAACTATATGAGTTTCCCTACAGATATCTAATCTGAGCCTCCTCTTGAATGAAATCGTCCCAAAGCCTTTCCGAGGAAAGAAAGTTCTCATGCCCCACAATCGCTTGAAAAAACATAGACCATGGTTTTGACACACCATTCAAGGTTGTTTGAACAAGATCGACTTCTCCCACTGTGTATCGTACTACTGACAACTCATCCCTTACTTATGTGATTTGAGTAAGGTATGATGTAACTCCTTCACTCTTGGCCATCCAAATACTTTTCACCTTTTCCCTCAACACCATCTTCTTGTTCTCATTTTTGATTTGATACATGTGAGTCAAAGCCTCCCACATCTGATATGCATGCTCTTTATTGTTGACATGTGGAACTACATGGTATTTTATGGCATCAAGAATGATCATTTTCACCTTAACATCCCTTTTATTGAAGGTTGCTAATGTTGTTGCATATGTGGGTACTACAACATGCTTCGTGGTAGTACTTTCAACAATGTCCCAACGTTCATTTTCTTAGAAAAGTAACATGATTGTTTCCTTCCATGGACAGATATTTCCTGTCCCCTCTAGCCTATCCTCCCACCTCAAACCTGTAGCCATATTGTTGAAGAAAACAAGCCCAAACCTCCACTCAACAAATATGCCCACAAAATTTTACTGTTGAAATAAAATTTTTGAATGTTAATAACTCACTTTCCAGTTGTTCCAATCACCAATGCTCTGATACCATGAAGAAATTTGATGTCCCCAATCAAGTTTCAATCACTCCTTATCACTCCCATCGTTTAATTCCCAACCCATGAACAAAAAATTCATCTTATAACATTTATTAAAATATGGAAATGCAATTGTTGAATTTGAAACACAAGAGACAACTTCTTTGACTATAAATTAAATGTAGAAATAATTCAGCAATAAATAACCATAGTACACATGAAATTTCGGTCCAAAAATGACCCAGGAAAAACCCCCAAGGTGGGGGAAACCTGTTCTTCTGATAGGGAAACTTATTTTATTAATTGTCAAGCATCTGGAAATTACATTTGCAGCAGAAAATAAAATACACATTAGAGACAACTTATCTCTCTTTTCCCAAGACAAAACTTTCTTGGAAATCGTGCCAATCAACCACCTCAAAATCTGAGCCAAGCTTACTCATAAATTTTGTACGTTGTACAAACAGTATTGTGTGGAAACCATTGTATGGATCTCAATTTATGTGCAGGTTGTACGTATCCATATGGTCGTACAGATTCAATAAATGTTATACGACTGGCTCGATTTCCATGATGTATGACTACCTTTATTTCCATGCAGATTTCTCCTCGATTTTTGTGCATAAAATACGTACTGAACGGACTGGTTATGGCTGTAATAAATGTTGGTATTTTCATCAATTTCCATGCCCACCTTTGCATGGAAATTTGTGTCACTCTTTTCTGTATGATTTTCTTCCTGCTCTTCAATCTGGTTCTCTTCAGTGAATGCTTGTGTGTGTGTTCTCTCAATGGACTCAAGAGAGACATTTAATGGTCTCTTTCCCATATTGACCTTCCATATTCCCAAAGTGACTTTTGGGTGTCCACATGATCCAAAGGATCATAATTAAATAGGTCAACAGTGGAAACTAAAGTGCACATGAAAATCACTTTTTAATATTTGATTCACCCAACTTAAATAAAAGACCCACGTAACTTATGTTTCCAAATTCACTTTCACTTTATGAAATAAAAGGGGTTTACAATTAAAGTGGTCACATTTCCCTAGGCAAAGAGACCAAGCCTAAGGAACACCACATGCCTCGGTATGGCATGGAAAGGAAAGACATGGCATGGAAAGGAAAGGGATGGCATGGCATGACTTGTCAAGGCATGCTATGGCATAGCATGGCATAAATATTAACAAGGAAAGACATGGCATGGAAAGGAAAGGAATGGCATGGCATGGATTGTCAAGGCATGCTATGGCATAGCATGGCAAGTGAAGGAAAGGAAATGCATGGAATGGAAAGGCAAGGAATGGAAAGGAAAGGCATGGCATGGCAAGGCATGGCATGGAATGGAATGGGAAGTCAAGGAAAGGTATGGAAATGCATGACATGGAAAGGCATGGGAAGGCAAGGCATGGCATAGAAAGGCATATCATGGCATGGCATAGCAAGTGAAGGCAATGCAAGGAATGGCATGTCATGGCATGGCATATATAGGAAAGGAAAGGAATGACATGAAAAGGAAAGGCGTGTCATGGCATGGAAAGTGAAGGGAAGGCATGGCATGGCATGGAAAGTGAATGCAAGGAAAGGAATGGCATGACAAGGAAAGGCATGGCATGTCATGGTAGGACATGGAAAGTAAAGGCAATGTAAGGCATGCTATGGCATGAAAAGACATGTCTTGGCATGGAAAATAATTCCATGGCATGAAAAGACATGGCTTGGAATGGAAAATAATTCCATGGCATGGCATGGTAAGAGAAGCATGGAAAGTCAAGGAAAGGCATGGTATGACATGGAATGGAAAGGAAAGGAAATGAAAGACATGGAAAGGCAAGGCATGGCATGGCATGGCAAGGAAAGTCAAGGAAAGGCATGGTAGAGCATGACATAGAAATGGAAGGCAAGGCATGGCATGGCAAGGAAAGGCATGACATTGCATGGTAAGGCAAGGATTTCCATGGCATAGCATGACAATTCATGGAAAGGTAAGGCATGTCATGGCATGGCATGGCATGGCAAGGAAAGGCATGGCATAGAAAGGAAAAGAAAGAAAAGGAAAATCATGGCATGGCATGTCAAGGAAATATGTATGGAAAGGAAATACATGATGTGTCATGGAAAGGAAAAGCATGGAATGGAATGGAAAGTCAAGGCATGGAATGGCATGACAAGGAAAGGTAATCCAAGGATAGGAAAGAAAGGAAAGGCATGGAATGGAAAGGAAAGGAAAGGAAAGGAAAGGAATAACATGGCATGGCAAGGAAATGCATGGAAAGGCAAGGCATGGCATGGTATGTCATGGAAAGTGCAGGAAAGGAAAGGCACAGAATGGAAAGGAAAGGAAAGACATAACATGGCATAACAAGACAACACATGGCATGGCATGTCACATCTAGGCCATGTATGGCATGGCATGGAAAGGCATGACATGGCAAGGAAAGGCATGGTATGGCATGGAAAGGCAAGGTATGGCATGGAATGGCATGGAAATGAAATACATGGTATGGCATGGCATGGAAAGTCAAGGCATATCATGGCATGATAAGGAAATGTAAGGTAAGTCTAGGAAAGAAAGGAAAGGAAAGATAAGGGAAGGGTAAACATAGTTTACTTACAACAAAAAACAACAACAAAATATAAGAATACCATAACAACCATAAAATGAAGTCAAATTTTTAATCATTCATAAATATGAAATATTTGTTCAATTATTCCTTTCACATACCTATGGTCATTCAAGTAGACCACTATGATCACTTATAATAATTATGGTCTCCATTAATTTATCTTTCTTAGAGTAAGGAAAGAAGTACCATACCTTTGATGGGTTCTTACTTGACATTATTTGTATTTGGAGGTTTGTACCAACAACCAAGTTTGTAAAGTGGTATATAGCTTCACTTGGTCTATAATCTTGAAATACATAACCACCTTTATTACATGTTCTTCCATCCCATGTGAGATATTCTCCTTTAATAATCATTGACCCAATCAGAAATTCAATGCCTTTGAATTCTGTTATTGATTGCATGAGGGTTTTCTTTCCCTCTAAGCAACATTCCAACCAATAATCAGTGCCCCTTTTGTTACCTCTTGGGGAGACCACTACATATATGTTCTCTGCAAAAACTAGAGTGACAACACATGCGTCCACTAAATGACCAAATAATAAAACATTGATGCTATTTATTCAAAATTTAATAGAAGGTTTCAACGAATTTGGAAGTAAAATATCTGAGACATGATCATAATATGCTGAAATATTTGATTGGTCCTCCTCCCACTGGGACAATTTCATAGTTAAACATTGAAAAACGAGGAGTGATACATGATCCCATCTATAAACCCACTCTGTCGATTCATAATCATCCCATTCATTTGATCCGGATTTATGTAGGAACACAATGAAATACATAAATACACATAAACCCAGATATGCAATGGAAATAAGACTTCATTTTATTAATAACAAATGACTGAAAAATGTTTACAGACAGAATGGAAATAAACTAGCTAGGGTGCTGGTAGCTTATCTCTGAGAAGAGATGTGGTGGCAACTGGCCTCTGAACTCTATGTTACAATGAGGCTCGAAGGCCTATATATTATTGAGAAACAATGGAAAACCCTAAACATCCAAAAACCTAACTCTAGGAGATGAAATGCCAGAATATGGGCCTTGTTGGGGTAAATTGGTACATCAATTTCTCGGGGTCGTAACTTTGGCATACTATCTCCATTTGATGCACATGATACATCATTAGAAAGATCTATCCAAGGAATACACTACTGACAGTAAATATCAAGTTTGGAATGGACTCATATTCGTTGGAGCAATCATGCCCAAAAAACATCATTTAGGGCCTCAAAACAGCTTCGGAAGTTCAAGACCCAAAGAACTACTAAAAATAGTAAATTGTGCTACAATTAAGGAAACTAAAAAACTGAAAGAAACAATGGTGTGAGTCCAAGTGGAATAGGCCAGTGGCCACCAATATCCACCTGGATCAGTCCTCCACCCTTAGGAAACAATGGTCCCCATTGTGTTGAGTTCCTCCATGAGATGAGGAAACTTCTGCTGAACTTGGTCCCTAGTGAGCCACTTTCCTTGGTGAAGGAGTTGGCCTACTTTTACAACTTGATATAGTTGGATCTTCTGTTGGCGGGTGTTCTTGATCTGTGTGTCCATAATTCGATCATGTGTGGCTTGTTCCATGCAATATGGGTTTAACTCTGTTGGTGTGAGTTGTTCTGCCATGTCGGATGTGTCTAGTAGAGGTGGAAAGTAGGGCCGAAGGAGGTCCACATTGAACACTGGGTGAAAACCAAGGAATGGTTGAATACTGAGCTCAAAGGAATTTTCTCCTATAGCCTTGGTGCTGGTGTATGGCCCATATTGGAGTAGATGAATCTTGCGGTAGGGTCCAGCGAGGCGCTCCTTTTGCAAATGTAGCCACACTTTGTCGCCCACCTGGAAGTTGTGTCGCACCTGATGTTGATCATGTCGTTGCTTGTACTTAGCATTGGCTCTATCCAAGATGTTATGAACCTGTTGGCGGATGTGTTGAATGTGCTCAATGAAGCTGTTTGCCTTGTCAGCCTCAGACTGGACATGGGATGAATCTACTCGAGTAGCCGCAAATGGCATGGCTACGTCAATGGGACATAATGGCTAGAATCTGAATCCCACTTGAAAGGGGTTGTGGCTGGTTGAGCTATGGAGAGCTCGATTGTAGCTATGTTGTACATAGGGGAGGCTCTCATCCCATGTGCGTGGATTCTTTGAGTTATACATACACATAATGTGTACAATCATTCGGTTGACGACCTCTGTCTGGCCATCAGTTTGCAGATGGAAAGTTTTGGACTTGGTGAGCTTGGTGTCCAACATCGACCAAAGGTTGGACCAAAATGTACTGAGGAACCTGCTGTCCCGATATGAGATGATAGACTATGGGATCCCAAAGTGTACCCACACTCATTCAAAGAAGAGTTTAGCAGTGGCTCCTGCTGTGATATTCTTCTTGTAGGACATCATAATGGACATCTTCGAGAATCGGTCAACGACCACAAAAACACAGTCATTTCCATGCTTAGTAGAAGGAAGGCCCGACATGTAATCCATAGATATGGATTCCCAAGGTCAAATGGGTGTAGGAAGCAGAGTATAGAGGCCTTGCTTATTGATGGTCAGTTTGGCAATGGCGCAAGCATTGCAGGACTTGATGTACTTCCCAACATCCTGTCGAAGGTTCGGCCAATAGAAATACTTTTGAAGTACTGCCATGGTTTTCTCAACCCCGAAATGCCCAGCGACCCAACTGTAGTGTGCCTCCCAAATCATCTTAGCACGCTCGCTTGAAGGAACACAAAGGTGTCCCAGGTGACAAAGCAGGGCATCCTGGACGTGAAAATTGGGAACTTGCTTACTCTCCAAGAGTGTATTGTATGTGTGACCGAATTTTGGATCACTTGTGTAGAGAAGCGGCCAATCGAAAGTCTTGTGCCCACAAGAGTTGAGCACAGTGGTTAGCGCCACGATGGGTGGTCGACTGAGGGAGTCTGCAACATTATTGGTGTTGTCTTTCTTGTACTTAATGTTTAAATGAAACTATTGCAGGTATATGGACCACCTCTGATGGCGATCGTTCTGCAACTTCCCTTGTGTCTGTATGAACTACAGGGGTCGGTGGTATGTTTGGATGACCATTTCCTTTCCCAAAATGTAATGCTTCCATTGCCGACAAGCCTGCATAATGGAATACATTTATTTGTCATAAGTGGGATACTTTCGGACTATGTCAGAAAGTGTCTCACTATGATATGCCACTGGATGTCCATGTTGAGTAAGGACTGCCCCAATGGCATAGTCAGAGGCATCTGTATCGATCTCAAATGGTTTTTGCAAGTCTGGTAATGTGAGAACTAGTACAGAGCAAGGGCGATGCTTCAACTCCCCGAATGCCTTATGTTGAGATTCAGACCAAAAGAATTTTTCTTTAGCTCCTTCCTTGGTGACTTGACTCAAGGGCCAAGTGATATGAGAGAATCCCAACACAAACCTATGGTAGAAATTGGCAAGACCTAAAAATATGCAGAGCTCTGTTAGGGTGTTTGGGGCTGGCTAATCCCGAATGACTTGGATCTTTCCTGGATACACATGCACCCCTCGCTCATCAATAATGTATCCCAGATACTGAACCTGGGTCATGCCAAAAGTGCATTTCTACAAATTGGCACACAACTTGTGTTGCCGCAGTGTTTGGAGGACCTGTTGGAAGTGGTGGAGGTGCTCTTCCCAACTCTGGCTGAAGATCAGAATGTCATCCAAGTACACCACTACAAATGAGTTGGTGAATGGCCATAGGATTTCTTCCATTAACCTCATGAAGGTTGCAGGGGCATTCGTCAACCCGAATGGCATGACCAACCATTCAAAAAGGCCCTCCTTGGATTTGAAGGTAGTCTTCCACACATCAGAGGGTTCGATTGGTACCTGGTGATACCCCAACTTCAAGTCGATCTTGCTGAAATATTTCACCCCCTTGAGTTGGTCCAGAAGGTCATTAATTCGTGGGATCGGGTACCTATTTCGAACAATGATCTTATTCAGTGCCTGATAGTCAATGCAAAGTCTCCAAGTCCCATCCTTCTTCTGCACCAACACGATCGGGCTCCCATAGGGTGATGAACTCGGCCAGATGTGACCTTTCTGCAACAGCTCCTGAATCTGCCTCTTGATTTTGTCATTCTCCAGAACAGAGCATCGATAGATGGGTCCATTGGGAAGCGACGCACCTGGGGTCATATCATTGCGTTGCTTGACCTAGTAGTGTAGAGGTACCCCTGCGGGGGAGGTGAAGATATCCTCGTACTCCTCCACGACCTTATCCATCTATTGTTTTCGTGCAGCGGGGCCCTGTCTGGAGGTCATGGCCATAGTCTTCCTCTTTCCCTGAGGGCGGATCATCAGGAAAACAAATTTCCTGGTTTTGGAAATGAACTTACTGCATTGTTTTGCAGTAACCAAATAGATGGTGTTAGGTTGTGTTATCACTGGTATCCTGTACTGCTTATTTCCCAAGGTGATAATAACAGCAGGAGGCCTGGACTCATACACAGCATGTCGCTTCCACAAGTACGGTTGGCCTAATAATACATCAAAAACATCAAGAGGAGAAATGTCACATAATACCTCATCCATAAAGGGCTTGATGTTGTAGAGAAGGTGACATTGTTGGCTGACGCGGAGGTCCCGTCCTTGGTGCAACCACCCGATGGTGTATGGTTGTGGGTGTGCTATGGTCGGCAAGACTAGCCAGTTCATGATCTCTACTGAGATGAAGTTCTTCTGGCTCCCACTGTCGACAATGAAATTCCACGGTGAACCCTTTACCCACATCTTGGAATGGAAGAGACGTTCCACCTCCTCTAGATCTTCTAGTTCCTCCTTCTGGATCTTCATGGTGGCAACGGTGGCGTTGGGCTCCACATCGATAATCTGCTTCCCCCTATCATTCCCCTTATCGGGTTCTAATTCAGAGTTGGAGCATGCATCTGATTCAGAAGCCTTCAAATCGACTACCAATGACTGCTTGGCCCGACACTCACTTGTGTTGTGAGTGGAGCTCTTATGGAACTCACACCACTTCCCCATGTCCTTTTTTGGCTTCGTGGTGTTGTTATTTGATTTTGGCTTTGGCGGGTTGTCCTGGGCCACCCCACCTTGGCTTGGTCCTTTGTTCTGCGGTTTGGGGGTACCTTTCCCTTGCTTCTGATTCGTAGACCCAAAGTCTCTCTTTTTCTGTTTGAACTTTTGCTCCATCTTGGCAGCATATCGGTACGCCACACCAAGCGAGGAGATGTCGAGGAACTCCATTTCCTCCTAATTGTATCTGTGCAGAAAACTGCAGTACTTTAACACAAAATGTTTCTCTGAATCTTTGATATGCAACTTTGTGCATAGGGTATGAAACAGATTCGTCTTCTCATGCACATCTTGGTCCCTTTGTTGCTGCAACGTAGTCCATTGTATGTATTTGTCCTCATAGCTCCCCACGGGATAATATTGTTCCTTGATGGCATCTCGGAAAGAATTCCATGTGGGTGTGGCCGAGAAAAGAGAGGGTTCCCCCTCGCCCTATTTCTCTGAGTAGGTTTCCCACTAGTCCTTGAAATGGGGGGCGGCTTTGAGGAGTGCGAAAATAATCCTTTCTCGATCGGAAAATTCATGAAACGAGAAATATCCTTCTAACAGATTCAACCATCTATCTAAGACATCTGCATCTATTTGGCCCTCAAATATGGGAATTTCAAAGTTTACTTGTACCTTTAAAGGGGTGGCGCCTCCAGAGTGGTTGTTGGATGTCAATGCACTGCTAGTGGGAATCCATTGAAGAATCTAGGCAAAGTTGTCCATCATCATGTTCCTTTGTTTCTCGAGGGCCTCCTCGAGAAACATTTTGATAGGATCTCCTGCTCCCTCATCTTTATTTTCTTCCCCCATGGGCGGTTGTCGGGGTTTTCGAGGTTGATCTTGCAAAGGTTCAACAAGATCAAGCCCCAACTCCTTATACCCTGACCTCATTGGGGACATGCAAAGAAAGATCGAGAACGAGCAGACCACTCTGATACCACTGATCCGGATTTATGTAGGAACACAATGAAATACATAAATACACATAAATGCAGAGATGCAGTGGAAATAAGACTTCATTTCATTAATAACAGATGACTGAAAAATGTTTACAGACATAATGGAAATAAACTAGCTAGGGCAATAGTAGCTTATCTTTGAGAAGAGATGTGGCGGCTATTGGCCTCTGAAATCTGTGTTACAATTAGGCTCGAAGGCCTATATATTATTGAGAAACAATGGAAAACCCTAAACATCCAAAAAACTAACCCTAGGAGATGAAACACCAGAATATGGGCCTCGTTGGGGTAAATTGGTACATAAATTTCCCGAGGTCGTAACTTTGGCATACTATCTCCGTTTGACGCACATGATACATCGTTAGAAATATATATCCGAGGAATACACTACTAATAATGAATATTGAGTCTGGAATGGACTCATATTCGCCACAACATTCATGCCCAAAAAACGTCGTTTAGGGCCTCAAAACAGCTCCAGAAGTTTAGGACCCGAAGAAATGCTAAAAATAGTAAATTGTGCTACAATTAAGGAAATTGAAAAACTGAAAGAAACAATGTTGTGGGTCCAAGTGGAATAAGCGGGTGGCCACCAATATCCACCTGGATCATCATTACTACTACATGGACCACAGAAGCAAGAGAGTTTTCTCATCCATATTTCAACTATTGTATTGTTAAATGTTTGAACTGAATGTAATCAATGAGTTCCCTATATTTTTTTCATTCATACCACTTTGATTGATCTACATAAACCACCACCCAAAACTATTTATGTACATGTCCTTTCCTGTGTGATTGGTCTTCATGGGCTCTTATTCCCTCTCCCATGAATGCAGAACACCATTCAACAATGGATTTCACATCTCGAATCAGGGAAGTAGTTTTGAACTTCATTTATTTCTTGTGTAATGCTCTTTTTATGCATGCACTTGATCCATCATGCTCCCCCTTGTTATTCCTAGACTCAAAATAGTTCCAAATGTGTTGTACCTTGAGATTTTTGTGCAACATACACAACCATTGAAATACACGATAATTTTTTAACTGCCATGCACAACCATCTGACCAAATCTGATGTTGATCCATCTATATGTTCTTCTCCTTAAGGTTATTGTAAAAGAATTAAAATCAATGTTGTAAATAGGCTAAGTCATCACACCGATAATTTCTTATTTAGAAGTGATACTCCTTCAATATGAATCTTTTTTCTTCATTACTATTCAACCCATGCTTGTATGTGATATGGACCATTATGTTGACCTGCTCTGAGTGATGATATTGGCTTTGAATCTCATTTTACGATTGAAGGGTGTCGTTCTCAGAAAAATAAACCACTGGTAAGACAATTCCAAGGGGAAATGTATCTTTTAATATTCTAAAATGCTCGTCCTTCCATTGAGCCACATGGACATGTTGAACATATTGTTATGTATTTTCGATGAAGTCCTTCATGAATTCACATACTCATACCTGGGAAGCCACTAATATTATCTTTTTTCTTTCCTTCCCTCCATCAATATCATATGCGACATATTTAAAGATTTGCAAGGAAGCCTCCTTCGTCCCCAATTCATAATCATCTCTTACATGGATGTACGTTCTCATTAATGCCATTCCACTGCACCTGGGGCATGTCCCATCTAAGAATTTTTTTTATAAAATGTACAAACCTTTGGCCTTGTACAAAATATTTTGTGAATAAAGTCTTTATATGATGATGGTAGCAATATAACTGAGCATTCCTGCAAAAGGGTGTTATGCAATACATGATATATATATATGTGTGTGTGTGTGTGTGTGTGTGTGTGTGTGTGTGTGTCATAATAATAACCATACTCAATGTGATATCTACAACAACATGTGTTACAAATTGTGTTTATTCGAACATACCAAGGCTTGCATTTATGGAAATATCTTTGGCCAAAGTTAAATGCACTATGTATTGTTCTGAATCTCTCATACAATTGTATATGTGTAATTTCAAGAAAGTGTTTAATATGGGGTTCAAATTCCTTATATACCCTTCTCAATTTTAGTACATCTTTTTGGTTAGAAGAAGGCCTAGTCTTCTCATGCCAAAAATCTTGTACTAGTCCTGTAACTGCTCCAATTAACTTCATGTCAAAATGAGGTAGCCTACCAGTAAAGGCCCAAAAATCTGTTGGGCCACCTATGTCGAGGATATATTTTCTATTAAAATAATTTCTAAGGGTTTTTATATTTCATGAGATGAGACGAGAAGTTTGTTGGAGAAAAAAATGTTTTCTTGTGATCTTGTTAACAATTGATTATGACAAGACACCTCAAACTACATTACAGTATTTAGAACAATATTTTTTACCAATTCTTTGAAAAGCATCTACAAGGTTTCTAACAATATGATTACTTGTTTCTAAACTTTTGACTAGTTTGATGCCTAAAATTATCCTAACAACAATCAAACTTCTAGATTTTAACAAAGACAAAAATAACTAACATTTAGTGGCATCTGATTTTTTTTTAAAATATTCTTTAATGATTTTAAAAGAATTATAATGAATAGTGTGGTTAGGTAATTTACCTTCAAGTGATGCACTTTCATCCACCTAAATTCATTTAGGATTTCTTCTCTGCACATTGCTCAATCTAGGTAGGGATGATGAACCCATATTCTGGCACTCTTGACCTCCCTGTTGTGGAGTTAACAATGTTTCATTTATTTCTCCTTCAATCATTGGAAGATCAATTCTGGGAGGAGAGTGGACATGCCCATCACTATTTTCTATAACTTTTGACTATCCAACAAGAGGTTTCACCACATGAACTTCTTCACCATAATTATGTGCACTAGTTGCCTCTCTAATTTCATCGATTGTATAATTAGCTCCAAGCAAATCCTCCATCATCTAGTCATCCTTAAAAAATTGTCTTGGGGAGATACTGATTGGATTTGTCTCTACTGAACTCATGTGAGTTTCTTGTGGTGATGGAGGAGAAACAACAACGGGATCTATTCCTCTAGAAATTGGATTTCCCTCTTCTGAAATCCTATGCTTTGACATACACAACTTTTTATTTTCTCTTTCTTATTCTACCTTTTCAATGGGTATTTCTTTCCTTGAGGATTTTCTATCTCAATTTCTTCGGTTCCCCATGTTTAAAGAGAAAAATTGGCTTCCAAGAATCCCACCACAAATTTGTCTTGGTATTACACAAGAAGACACAACTAACAATTCCAATTCCAAGTGGACAAATTTGTCTTGGTATCACAAAAGAAGACCAACTAAAAATTCCAATTCTAATTGGTAAAATTTGTCTTGGTGTTACACAAGAATAAAAAAATAACGATTCCAATTCCAATTGGACAAGTTTTTATTGGTATATCACACAAGAATACACAACTAACAATTCCAATTGGACAAATTTGTCTTGGTATTACACAAGAAGACACAACTAACAATTCCAATTGGACAAATTTGTCTTTCTATTACACAAGAATACACAACCAACAATTTCAATTTCACTTGGACAAATTTGTTTTCCAATTCTTCCCACAATTGTCTTGCAATAAAACAAATTTGTGCATCACTAGTAGAATCTGGAAAATAAATTACTACGTGACTAAAAAAATTAGTCACGACATGAAAAAATGACTAAATCCTACTATTGTTTTGCAACACAGTTACAAATGACTAAATAGATGACAAATTTGATTGTTAGGAAAAAAACACATCTAAATAATTAGTCACACAAATAATAATGACTAAATAAATGACTAATTTGATTGTCAGGTAAACACAACTAAATAAATATTAGTCACAATATAATTTGCAAACTTTATATACACTATAGCTATGTGGATGATTTGAAATGTATCAATTATCAATGGTTATAAAAAATATATCATATGTCGTAATATTATAATATTATAATATTGTTTTTATAATATTTCATGCTATCATTTCAGTCATTTCATGACATATATGACAAATGTTGACAAATAATGTATTCAGAATACTCTTTGAAGTGGTGGGAGAATAGGTTTATATTGATCACATTCATAATTTACGAGGGAGTGGAAGGTGGGAGAATATGGTTATATTCATAATTTGACAAGGGCGCAGATCAGAAGGTGGGAAATACGACACAGTTCAGGTAATTATACAACTAGTCTATGGGCGAAAGGGCATGGGTACAATAGTAAATATTCGACAAGGCAGAGGGATGTGTGTTTGGGGTTTCAGGTAATATATAGCTAATCCATGGGTGCAAAGGGAGTGGGTGCAGTGGTAAGAATTCAATGGGGTAGAGAGAGGTGTATTTGGGGTTTCTGGCCTGGCCAATATTGCGCAGAGGGAGTGGGTGCACTGTTAAATATTCAACGGGTTAGAGGGAGGTGTAATTGGGGTTTCTGACCTGACCAATATTGGAACCTATGAGTAGTATTAGAGCCGGTGAGGTCTGAATTGGAGTTGTAGCCGACCAAAGGAGAGGGCTTTTAGTTAATTGGACCATTGGAGCTCGGAGTCGACTAGAGGAGAGGGGTTTTAGTTAATTCAAGCATTGGAGGTTGTATATGTATATAATCAACTTCCATGGTGGATAAAAATGTTGTGGAGAGAACATCGAGACTTCTCAAAAGGTGAAGTAAGAATTAGAATTTGCAGGGGCCTTCTATAGCTAAGTCATGGGTAAATATATTTTTGTTTGCAAACCCTATATGTCTATTTTTATTTTCTATTTTTGTATTGGGATCTATTAATTTCTAGATATTTACATTTTCAAACGCTATATATTTATGTGGATGATGAATTTTCTTTGACACATCCAGTGTTACTATATCTTCCACATCTATAAATTGAAAACTACCATCAGTCAACACCTCATTAGAAATTGACCAACTTGTTTTTGTGGGGTGGGTGATTTGGTGCTTGTGACGGTAATTCTCATGGTTTCGATTTCCATTTCTTAGGTGAGGTGAGGTGTTGTTTTGTGAGAGGTGATGGGATAAAGGCTAAAGGCAAATGGCTTAAGTTCAAATTCTAAAGGTGAAATGCTTTTGTTTAAAGGTGAATGGAAGGCTCTCTCAAGCCCCTAGCCTTGAGATATCCTTTCACTATTATGTATGCCTTTGAAGACCTCATCCTTAGTATACAACATGAGCACTAGAAAGCCTTGACATCCTTTCTTTTATTCAATGTTGAGACTCTTAAATTTCTAGCATATTTCTTGTACTTGCACCTTATTTATATCTTTTCTTAGTTAAACATTCAATTTTCTGATAGACACTTAGTTCTTTCTCTCTCTTCTTTTAATATTGATTGGTTTATTTCTTTTTCAAAGGTAAGAAAAGAATTGGATGGATGATATGGAGGAAGAGATGAATTAAATTGAGAAAAATGAAACATGGGAACTTGTTCCAAGGCTGACAGATACAAATTTAACTGGCACCAAGTGGGTTTTTAGGAACAAGTTGAATGAATATGGGCAAGTAATAATAAATAAGGAAAGATTTCTTTTTAAATCCTATGCTTAATTTGAATCTATTGATTTTGAAGAAACCTTTTCCCTGATTGCTAGATTAGAAGCTATTAAAATGTTATTGGAATTTGGATGTTTCAAGAACTTAAAAGTCTATCAAATGAATGTGAAGTCTACCTTTCTCAATGGAAATTTAGAGGAATAAGTATACATTGAACAACACGAATCATTTTTATTATCCAAAAATAAGGATCATGTGTGAAAACTGAAGAAAACACTTTATGGGATAAAACAAGCTCCCAGATCATGGTATTCAAGACTTGATAAATATGTACAACAACAAGGATTCAAAAGAGGAATTGATGACAGTAATATCTACAACAAGATAGTAGTAGAAATTTAGTTAATTGTTGTGATTTATGTAAATGACATTATTTTTGGAGGTAGTATGAAATAAATATGCCAAGAGTTTGCAATAGAAATGCAAAAG
>ML805915.1:110246-146779 GCA_009831015.1 Picea engelmannii
ATTTTTGTAATAATGTTCATCCTCATTCATGGGAGAACAAGGATATGGAGTTTTAATACAGACTGAGACAGAATTTGATATTCTGCTACAGCTTTAGCTTTCATAATATCAATATTTTGTTTTATGTTTATGTGTATCTATTTTCATTTGGTTAATGACTACTTTAGCTATCTTAATCATTCGCAAATGATATAATTTAATCATTGTAATCCATATCTGATTTCTTCCAAGTATATAAAAAACATAGCAATTGCTTGATTCAGTTTATGAATGGCAGATTTCTCTTCTTCATAAGTTGAATTATTAAGTATAAGTTTTTGCATAACAGGTTTCCCTTATTGAAGAGATTTATAAATCGTATAATTGTTATGATTTTTTATGTCTTGTTTGTCCTGTAAATAAACTTAAAGAGCAGCACAGCCTATCGTTTACGAGAAGCTTCTCGATTATCCGGTGCAGATTTCCTTCCTCCGACCAGCTTCAAAGTCATCATACACAGGGAAAATTGGGAGCGTTTACAGGTCAGTTAGTTCCTTGTTTGTTTACTGTTTTTATTAGTAGTTTAGTTCAGATATAAGTTTAGTTAGATTTATAGGTAGAATTAGTATATTAGGTTGTTTAATTTCAGTAAATATATTAGATCGTTTAATTTCAGTAAGTTTTATTTCTTATTCATAAAATCATAAAATCAAAAATATATCTCTAGCTGTCTTAGGGCAGAAAGTAAATGAGTTTTACAGGTTTTATATAAATCTGCAAGTTGTAGATATTTTATATTTGTGAATAAGTTGTAATTCAGTTAGTAATTAGGTGGTTAATTATTAGATTTAATATAATAGTAATTAGTAGTTTGTATATAGAATAGTTAGAGTAGTTTATATTTAGTTTTAGTTTAATTTATTTAGTAGTTTTTTTTAATTAGATTAGTTAGTTTAGATTAGTTTTCTCTTTGGTTTCCTTAAGACCTTAGAGCGGCCAACGGAGCCATTAAAATCGTCAGGGTGGTTCATTCCAAATGGCTTGGGTTATTAGACAACCCCGGACTGGTTCCACTCTCTCAGTTGACGGACGGTCAATTTCGCCCGTCAACATGTTGTTGAAGTTCCTACCACATAATTTGCTTCTACTGAAGAAATTGTGACAATGGGATGTTTCTTAGAAGCCCACGAAATCAATCATGCACATCATTTATATATCAAACAAGTGAATCATCTCCTGAATTAGAATACCGAATTCCATAATCTATTGTACCTACAATATACTTCAAAAAAAAATTCCACCTTTCCAATGAGAGATTTTGGGATTTTCCATGAATCTGGAAATTAAGCTTATTGCATACATAATATATGGTCAAGTATCTATAAGGTACATGAGGATTCCTACAAGCCTCATATATAGAGTATAATCACTTTATGTTCCTTCATCTTGTTTACTTAATATTGTACATGTTGCAATTGGTGTACATGTTGTCTTGCATTTGTTCATTTGAACCTTTTTAAAATATCTGTGGCATCTTTTTGTTGACAAATAAAAATTCTCTTTTCAGATTGCTCAACTTCAATTCCTAGAAAATATTTAATAAACCAAGATCAATCATTTCAAATTTATTTTTCATGGCTACTTTGAATTCATTAAACAACAAATTTCCTATATAAATCATGTCATCAACATAGAGGAAAACTATCAAAATATCACCTCTCTGGTTGAACCCATTGTTGAGAAAGTAAGTATCAATGCAAGTGTACCAAACTCTTGGAACTTGCTTCAAACCATACATGTTTTCTTCAATCTGTACACTTTTTACTATTTAACTCTGATCTAAAATCCTGGTGGTTGATCTACGTAAACCTATTCCTTTCAAAAACAAGTTAGAAAGGCTGATTTAATGTCCATTTGATAGACTGACCATTATTTTTGAGCTTCAACTTCCAAAATTTCTCTCACAATATCCAAACGTGCTATTGGAGCTAATGTTTCTCCATAGTCAATATCGAGTTGTTGAGGAAACCCTTTTTGTACAAGTCTTTCCTTGTGCTTCTGTACTTTTCCTTTCTCATTGAATTTTGTTTTATACACACATTTAACTCCAATGCTAACTTTACATGTGGGGAGATACACAAGATCCCATGTGTTGTTTATTTCAATTGCTTCAATTTCTTTGTTCATTGCATCAACCCATTTTTATTCCTTTACTGCTTCTTCAAAGTATTTTGGTTGATAGGATAACAAAGAAAAGTGTGCTTGTTGAACCATGTCATCATTCTCCTCATATATTTCTCTCAAGATTCCTATTCTTTGGTTCCTTAAGTATTCTATAGTTTGATCTAAATCATTGCTAGAAGAAGAAGAAGAAGAACTATGCTCTTTTTGTTATCTTTGGACTTGTACTTGCAATCTTGGAAGTCTTGGTGGAGAATTTTTTGGTCCTGTAGCTTCCACCTTCTTAACTTCCAGCATAGAAGGAATATTAACTACAAGTATTTCACTTGTTTGGTTATCCCAAGATTATCTTCTTGGAATTTTACATCTCTGCTTACTATCAACTTCTTGGTAATAGGATTATACAACCTATATTCTTTATAATGTTCACTATATCCCACAAATATTAAATTTTCACTTCTAACATCAAGATTTCTTCTCAGCTCTTCAGGAACATGAGAATAAGCTACCCAACGAAAAACTTTAAAATGAGAAACATTAGATTTCATACCACTCTAGACTTCTTGAGGAACTCGATGTTTCAAATTGTTGGTTGGTGAAAAATTTAAAATATAAATTGAGCATGCCACTACTTCACCCCAGTATTCATTTGACAAGTTATTTTCCTTTATCATACTTTTGGCCATATTCATTATTGTCTCATTCTTCATTTTAGCTACTCCATTATGTTATGGAGTGTATATTGTGCTAAATTGTATCTTGATTCAATGCCTCTTGCAATATGCTACAAATTCCTTGGAGTCATACTCACCTCCTCGATCTGATCTGAGTACTTTGATATACTTCCCACTCTATTTCTCTATCAAAGATTTAAATTCTCTAAATTTTTTAAATGTATCTTATTTGTGCTTGAGAAAATACACCCATTCTTTTATGCTAAAATCATCAATGAATGTTAGAAAATAAAGGCTTCCTCCTATTGACTAAGTTTGAATTGGACTACAAAGGTTTGTATGCACCAGTTCAAGGTGGTCTCTTTCTCTCTAGGAAGCATTGGGAAAACTATCCCTTTAGTGTTTGGCCAAAATACAACTCTCACAAGAGTTTTTCTATTTATTTATAATGGGAAAAACTTTGACCATAGACTTCTTCTATAAGAGACTAAGACTGCTAAATGGTAAATGGTCATATCTAAGATGCCACAACCAAGTCTCATATGAGCTAGATACATTTTAGGCATATGCCTCTCACAAACTTACATTTCTCAATATCAAAGGGAACATTATGTTTTTGGTCATTTGTATTGTAGCTATAATTTTCTTACTTGGTGGTTTGTCCAAGATTGTAGACTTGGGACCTTAAAAAATGACCTTATAACCATGTTCATTCATTTCGCCTACACTCATTAGATTATGTCTAAAACCAGGTACATAATACCCTTTCCTGCAACATTCTTTTGATAATCATCTCCCAGTTTAATTTGAGATGTGATAGAGCTATCTAAACTAGAAAAAAAAATATGTGTTACGTGTCATATTATTGTTGCAACCATTGTCCAACAACGAGAGATCATTACTGTTGATTTCTTCTTTTGTAACATTACATGAAAAGAACATTGATTCAAATGTTCCTTCTTCAATGCTATTAACATTTTCATTGGCCCTATTTAGATCTGTTTGCTTCTTTCTTCATTCACTTTTGTAGTGATCAAATTTCTTATAATAATAGCACTCGATACTTTATTTGTGCATCCATCTTGGCTGATTAAAATTTATGCATTTACCCCTTTGGTTCTGAGAGTGTATATGTGGTTGTTCCGACTCCTCACTCTGTTATGAACATTCTGAAGTTGACCTTTCTCCTATTTCACAGTGACCTCTACCTCGTCTTCCTCTACTTCTATTCCCTCGAGCTCTACCTCTGCTTATGGATGCTTGAGACTGAAATGCATTCTCCAAAGATTCAATATTTTGACTGAACCTACCTTTGTGGGTTAACAAAGATCCCATGAGTTCTTCAACTGCTAGTTGTGACATGTATTTTGACTCTTCCATGGTGACCATGACCATATTAAAATTATGAGGAAGGCTTCAAAGTACCTTCTCAACGACCTTTTTCTCTTGAATGTCTTCTCCATGGGTGCATAATTGATTCACGATGCTCATGACAAAATATGAATCCTTCATTTGAAGAGTCTCGAAACTCTTGATGAGTGTGTACAACTTTGCATTTTTTACTTTTTCAGTGCACTGATATGAAATTTCAAGAGTATCCCATGCCATGATTTGCTACTATGACTTTGGGGAAAATATATTCCTCTAACCCCTATTGAATAAGCCATAGGGATTTGCTATCCTTCATCCTAATTTCTCTAAGTTCATTTCTTTGCACATTTCTCATTTCTTGTAGATATGTTGGATACAGTTCCTGAAATCCATTAACTACTGCATCCCAAGATTCTTTAGACCGGAGGAAACTTTTTCATCTTAATAAACTATACATCATAGTTATTTCCTGTTAAAACTAGACCCGGTGTTAGTGCTAGACTATTGCTAAATGCCATGAATCTCTCAAATTCCCCTTTATGTCTTAGATCTTGATGAAATACTTTTCCACTATTGAAATGGGAAAAAACCCAGAATTTTCTATGCATCGACGCTCCATGTCCATGGTTAGACGTGCCCTGTCCACAACAAGAAGGCACGGTTAGGACATGCCCTAGACATGCACATGGATGATATATAAATTTTATATTTTCATTTTCATTTATATATATAAATTTTATATTTTTGTTTTCATTTCATTCCATTTAAGTGTATATTAAGCATTAAAATATTAATATACATATTTTTATAAAAATTCTTGTATCAAATAAAATAGAAATTTAAAATATAATTAATATTAATTATATTAATGATGATGAGAATGATAAGTTTCACTAGCTCTAAAGTGAAACTAGGCATTTCTCAATTCCTAAAAAGTCATGGGATGAAAGAGTGTGTCACAAACTAAGAAGGTTGAAGATGAAAAGCACTTTCTCTTAAATTGTGGAGCCTATACTTAGATTATATCTCAATTTCAAAATATTTTTCACATTACCAACCTTCCTAACCTTTTAACTCAAAGAAACTATGGTGATCTTAGAAAAGCTTCTTGATAATCAAAATTCTAAAAAATTGCAAGTAATCTCTTACCCTCTTAAGATCCTATAAACTAATTCCTCAGTAAACATTAATAATCATTATCATCCTCAATGAATTAATTGAATGCTAATTCTAAATTTTTTAACACAACCACAACCACCACAACAACAACAACAACAACAACAACAACAACAACAACAACAACAACAACAATTTATGTAAAAATGTGTTTAATTAATTCTGTGCTTAGTAACAAAGCATACGGTGATCCAAAATCCTGACCACACAAGATTAAACTTTTTTTAGCTTAATGGCAAGCTGAGTTCTTGGAATTATGCACATAAGATTATGGAAGTTAATAACAATTGGCCGATTTGTATAAGAATCAATAGAATTACCCCTCACGAAGGGAAGGGTTTAGAATACTTCAATCGTCCCGAATTCAACAAAAGAGGAGAGACGTGGACGAAAGCTCTTCTATGATGCATTGCGCACAATATCTTGAAGGAGCAGCTTAACCTGTGCATCGTATCCCTCCACAAAATGACTTCCAAGAAAATCTTCAAACACTTTCACAGCATTTCTTCTGGTTATCACACTAACCCTGTCTTCCTGACAAAGTAATGCTGTAATATTTAAACCTAGTGCCAAGTGTGATGACTGAAAGAATTTGATCCCTGCAAGGACAAGTTCCACCATTTTCACAATGTCCTTTACTATATCCAACATCTGCAACCTCTGTTTCAAAATCTCTCTCTGAATCGCTCTCGACTCATCGAGAAGTTTATCGGGCCTCACTATACTATCAATTACAAAGAGACTTTGGTCAAGTGCCCTAATTATCAGATAAATATTCTTCTTCTCCTCATGATCATCATGTTCATCCTGGCCGCTAATGATGAGGCAAGGCTTAGCCTGAGCACGATGAATGGCAGCTGCGTACAGGTCTTGAAAGCGAGAAATGCAAATAATTACTACATTCACCAGAGTGTCAACGTAAAATTTGTAGCCACAACTGTTCTGTCTGTCCCAGTCCAATTTCAAAATTGTAGTTCCATTAAAGAGGTCTTCATTTGTTATATGGTTGGAGTTGCGACGATGATCTAACAGACGGAGAGAAGAGTCAAGGCTAACAAAAGAGAACATCCCTGGGTATCGTCCAAAAAGACAATCGAAGCAGTCCTCGTACATTCGACGGAAAATTCTTAAAACAATTGTCTGGATTTTCAACAGCTTGTACTTTAAAAGGTCATAGAGAAGATCTAGAAATGATAATACATTTTCTTCAGGGACAACTTGCAAATCGTCGTCTTTCAATCCGATAATATCTACGATCTTGGCCACTTCTTTGTATGCCTCCTTGGTATCTTCAATTGTAGGGTACCAGTGGCATACCGTCGGATTTATTACATTCAACAAGTATTCGTATCCCTTCACTGACAAAAAAGTATTTCTATTTTCTACACTATATTGGCAATAAAGACGGAGCAGATTCAATTTTTGCCAAAGAACCTTCCAACTGGCCTCTGATTCCTTATCATTAATGTTCTCTCCCGCGAGCCCGCAACGCTCAGCAGCTATAACCAATTCACTCAACAGATGTTTCAGATCTGTTGAGCTCAAAGGTTTAGTGTAATCCGCTGAAATAACCTCGAGGCAGTTTATGTTGTTTTCGACGATGTATTGGCGCATCTGTTGCCTCAGCTCAGTCTGAGGGATCGCATTACGAATGTTGAAGGGCTGGCGGGTATAGGGATTAACGGCCTCGTGTTTGGTGTCCCAAATCTTCTCTAGTGTCCTGCGGTTGTAAAGAACCTGAGCAGGATCTTCCGTTATGGGCAGACGAATTGGGTCGTAAGCGAATTCGTTCATAATAGGATCAACAAACTCTTCCGGAATACCATCATATGATGAATCCATTGTTTTCTCATGAAAATGAGCAATTACCCAACAAATTTGATGGTATATACTTGGCATGTTTTATATACATATATATATAGACGCAACGTTTCACAGGGCCAAGGAGGTTCAGTTTACAAATGTTAAAGTAATATCATTATTTGTAATTTAAGTACTTTGTCTTGAAGCTACTTAAAATTTTATCATCTAAACACTAAAGCAATACCTAAATTTAATATAACCAGCACAGCCACATGGCTGATGAAGGTGGAAAGACTTATTTCATTTACAAACCCTAGGTAGGGTTTATCTTAGAGTTTTGGTAGGAAAAAAAACAGTTTTACCATTAAAAGACATCAGTACGAGAACTTGTGTGAGCTGATTCATGAAAGAGGCTCTAAATTTGATTCTATCTATTTGGAGAGAAACTGAACTTGACAATGAGTGTAATGGCACTAAAATATTAATCATATTAAGTAAATGTGAAAAAGTAAACAAGGAAATGTAAGCATTAAAAAATCCAAAAAAATTTTGAACATGAAATCTTATTCATTGATTTAGGAGGACTACTAAGAATATCCCAGCATCTTCAATTGCTAGTCATAAAATTACTCACGGCTTAGAACGCAGAAAGGTATAGGACGTGTGCCCCCAATATAAAATGTTTGTGGTAATCCGTCTTGGTAATATGAAACTTTTGGCTACTTTAGGTTGATAAATGGAACGCGTGGGCATTTATTTATATGTCATGGTTTAATCTTACTCAATCATTTAAACGAATGCATAGCCATCACATTAGGGTTTAAGGTTAAATAAGATTAAAAGATCATTAATTGTGCCCATTGTCAATAGGTGTACGCCTTTCAACGTAATTAGTTTTTATAATTAAAAGATCATTAATTTTGTCCATCTTTAATAGGTATACACCTTTTCTAGTAATTATATAAATTTTAAATATTAATTATTTTCAAAATTAAAAAATAAAATCACCACATAATTATACAATTTTTGGATATCAATTATTTTGAACATTAAAAAATAAATTTCCATTATAAAAACCTTCTTTTTAGATAATTTGGTTCATGTAAATCACTTATTTTTTATTGTTTTTATTTTCACCATAGGTAGGTGTTAGCTTTTGTACTGGCTTCATTGGGTTAATCAATTTTACTACCAGTTTTGTATTTGTCTTGGTACCTCCTCACCTCATAGAAGAGGATTTTTTTAACTATCAATTTTACTATCTTTTTTGTATTTGTATTGTTACTTCCTCACTTCTATAGGTAATTATAGGAATTTTTTTAGTCCATGATCCACATTTCAAACAATAATTTGGATGATGATATTCCACATTCTCCATACACTTGGCATATGCTTTTAATTACATTGTTAACTCACTCACATCAAATGACATGGTACATTACACACTAAGGTAAATTGTTCTAACACTTCATATCGAGTGATAATGTCAATGTTTGGGGCATCAAAATGGTGATCATGGGTTGAACTTGATTATGAATCACGATGCTTTAAATTTATACTTTTATCCTTAATTCACCTTGGTGGCCATCGTCGACTCCTAGTTAAGTGTTGTCACTATTTGACAAAGTTGTATTATTGGGGGGCCTTAATAGGGGTAATGTGTCCATGTCCCTCATCATACATAACATATTCCATTTGTCCTTTCTCTCTTGTCCTTTGTTTTCAGTTGGTTGTTACATGTATCCCAAAAAGGTTCATTCTTCGTAATCACACGAGAAGAAGGGGCTTGAATTCCCAAGCTTGATGCAACTTGATAAAAATAGAAAGAGAAAATGTTATATTCAAAATGTAAGGAAAATGAAAAATTCAAGAAAGTTATGAACATGAAATCTCATTCATTGATTTAGGAGGACTACTAAGAATATGTCAGCATCTTCAATTGCTAGTTATAAAATTAGTTTTTATAATTAAAATATCATTAATTTTGTCCATCTTCAATAGATATACACATTTTCTAATAATTATATAAATTTTAAATATTAATTATTTTCAAAATTAAAAACTAAAATCACCACAATTATAAATTTTTGGATATCAATTATTTTGAACATTAAAAAATAAAATTCCATTATAAAAACCTTCCTTTTAAATAATTTGGTTCATGTAAATCACTTATTTATTTTTTATTGTTTTTATTTTCACCATAGGTCGGTGTTAGCTTTTGTACTGGCTTCATTGCGTTAATCAATTTTACTACCAGTTTTGTATTTGTCTTGGTACCTCCTCACTTCTATGAGTAAGAAGAGGATTTTTTTTATTATCAATTTTACCGTCATTTTTGTATTTGTGTTGTTACTTCTTCACTTCTCCTATAGGTAATTATAGGAATTTTTTTAGTCCATGATCTACATTTCAAACAATAATTTGGATGATGATATTCCACATTCTCCATATACTTGGCATATGCTTTTAATTACATTGTTAACTCACTCGCATGACATGACATGGTACATTACACACTAAGGTAAATTGTTCTAACACTTCATATCAAGTGATAATGTCAATGTTTGGGGCATCAAAATGGTGATCATGGGTTGAAATCGATAATGAATCATGACGCTTTAAATTTATACTTTTATCCTTAAGTCACCTTGGTGGCCATCGTCGACTCCTAGTTAAGTGTTGTCACTGTTTGACAAAGTTGTATTACGGTGGGGCCTTAATAGGGGTAATGTGTCCATGTCCCTCATCGTACATAACATATTCCATTTGTCCTTTCTCTCTTGTCCTTTCTTTTCAGTTGGTTGTTACATGTATCCCAAAAGGGTTCATTCTTCGTAATCACATGAGAAGAAGGGGCTTGAATTCCCAAGCCTGATGCAACTTGATAAAAATAGAAAGAGAAAATGTTATATTCAAAATGCAAGGAAAATGAAAAAAACAAAGTTAAGAACCAATAAAGATAAAGCATGAGTAATGCCCTCCCACTAAGAGACCATCACCCCAAGTCTTAAGCATCAATGCATATCTAAAAAATGGAAATAGAAAATGAAAATCAAAAGCCAAAAAGGTTAAATCAATGAAGAAAAATGCAAAAGGGGTTTGGAAAGACATGGTGCCAAGGAAAGGGCACCTCATTGCATAAGCACTATCTTTACAAAGATGTTCTTGTGGATGAATATCTTATGTCACCTTCCATGTCAATGACATCCACACATTAAATAAGCCCAAAAACATACCATATGTCATTGTGCATGATCCTTGATGTTCTTTTTTGGGACATAATTCTTATCCTAGGTAGTGACACACCTAATAGGGGTTAATAATGATCCTCCAATACCTAAACTTGGAAAATTGTATATATTTATGTGGTAGTGTGAATTTTGAAGAGGGTAATTTATGTGATCTATCTAATGGATTTTGCATTGACATGATTCACTTTCTATGTTGTGCTTGAGTTGTGTACCTTCCCTCCAGTTTTCATAATGCATTGGACTACCTAAGCCTCTCATCGAACAAAATGAATTGCATATAGTTGCATGATTGATTGACATCTTAGCCCTTTGGACATTGAGGGGATACTAGCACGCTTCATGGAGGCCTTCTCCACCACTCGAGAGAGGCCATTCCAATTTTTTGGAGGCTATTGACCCCTTTGATGAAATGGATACCTACTTGAGATACCTTAACAACTATGCCATATGATGTGATCCTTCGATGATGGGATGTTGAACCTTTTAGAGGTGACTTTACACTTGGATGATGAAACGTTGCATGCTTTGGAGGGAAAATTTTACTTTGGAGCCCTTTCACATTCCTTTTCACATAGTTTAAGGGTATCCAAATTCAGGAGCAGTTATCTTTTGATAGAATGCCTAGATTTTCATCATATCAACTCCATTATATGCATAATGGTCATGGGATTCATGAAATGTGCTCGTAATATAAATTCAAGAAAAAACTGACACAATTATGGTGCTTTCAAAATATGTCACACAAGGATTATTGCTCATCTTTTACCACTTGTCACACGCATTTTAATGAGGATGTCTTAGCATTTAAGTAGTTTACTTCAACTTGGGAGCATCATTGGGGTCTTGTTGATCTATAAACTCTCGTATCATGGATTATCTGTGTATTATGACTTTATTTATAGGATTTATAAAGAGATAAAGACATATTTTATTTTCTTAGGGATTTTGCTAGGAAAATTGTATTACTTTAAAGAGAAGGGTGCTAGATCTCTCATATAAATCAGATAAGCACTTCTCATTGTATAATTATTACTTGTGGAGACTCAGTAGTCTACTACTACTCAACTCCCTTATGAAAAATTCCATGGATGGCTAGCTAGAGTGACTTTTTGGAGATGATGTCTTTGTGGATTCTTTGCTACTTCGTGGATGCTAATTTCTAGGCTATTGATGGGTCAAATATTTCTTGAGTAAGTGGTCTCTTTTTATCTTGTGGTTATTTTTTTTGAATTCTTTTAAGTGTAATTTTGCTTCTCTAGCGTTGGTTGAGAATTCTCTTGCATCTTTCTTGAACAAGCCCTTATGGTCAAAATTATTGGAAGGTTATGATCTAGGTGGATATCGGTGGCCACCCACCTTTTCAAAATGGCTCAAAACAATTTTCTGGCAATTTTGGCAATTTATTATTTTTAGCAGGTTTTAACATCCGGGGCCATTTTGAGGGCCCAAATGAAGGTTTTTTTAGCTCGAAGTTCTAAATGATAGCTGAAGGCATGATTGATCCCCAAAAATGAATCTCCTCGATGATACCTTTCCAACGAGATATCACACGCCTAAAACGGAGATCATATGCAAAAGTTACGACCCCGGGAAGTTGATGTCCTCACTTACCCAAACGGGGCCCACATGACTTTTGGTGCTTCATCTCCTAGGGTTAGCTTTTTGGATGTCTAGGGTTTTTGGCATTCCTGCTTATTGTAAAAAGGCCTTTAGAGCCTCATTGTAATCATCTTCTTGCGAATGCGAGTAGCCGTTACATCTCTTCTCAGAGATAAGCTGCCACCATTCTAGCAAGTCTTTCACTTTGTATTTTTACAGTCTCTGTACATTTCTTTTATTAATAGAGATCGTTTATTACTGTATCTCTGTGTTTATGGTTTCATCTCTGATATATTTATGTTATATTATTGGATATACACGATATCTCTGTGCATTTCTTTATTATATCTCTGATCTCATTTCATGCCGAAAATAATCTGGATCAGTGGTATCAGAGTAGGATGCTCTTGATCATTTTTTTTAGAGAATGTCCCCGACAAGGTCCGATTATATCAATTTGGGTCTTGAGCTGGTCTCTCTTGAAGACAATCTCTCTCGCACACCCAAGAAACCCTCAATGGCGGAAGAAAAGAAAAATGATGGAGCAGACAATCCTATCAATTTGTTGCTTGAGCAAGCTCTCACGCGACAGAGGGAAAAAATGATGGAGAATTTTTCCCACATCCTTCAATGCCTACCGATAACATCAGACACATATTCATCAAGTATCCACTTTGGAGGCACCTCGCCTTTCAAGGTACAAGTTAATTTTGATATTCTTGTATTTGAAGGACAGATAGATCAGAAGCCCTAGAAAAATGGTTAACTCTGCTAGAAGGTTATTTCTCTGTTCACAATTGTTTCGACAAAGAAAAGATCACCTTCGCACTCCTTAAATCTCTCCCTCGTGTCAAACATTGGTGGGAAACTTACTGGGAGCAAAGTTCCACAGAGGAGTCTGGAATATATGGGGTCGATCCCACTTGGGATTTTTTTGTGGATGCGGTAAAAGAACAATATTACCCTGTTGGCAACTATGAGGACCAGTACATGAGATGGACCACACTACGGCAAGAGAGGGGCCAAGTAGTTCTGGGGTTCACCAATACCTTCCATACCTTGCGCACCAAGCTGGGTATCAAAGACTCTGAGTGACATTTGGTTCTGAAATACCGTGGGGCTCTACACAGATACATCCAGACTGAAATGGATTTTCTAGACATCTCATCACTCGGTGCTGCTTATTGATATGCTGTTAAAATTGAGCAGAAATTTAAGCACCAGAACAAGTGGGAATTCAGGTCTGCAAATCCGCAACAACCAAAGTATGACAAAGACTGCCCTAACAAAAAGTCTCCCGAAAACTAGTCCAAGACACATGAAAATAAGGGTCACGGGAAGACAAACAAGGACACCGAAAAATGGTGTGATTTCCACAAAATCCCCTGACACAACACCGATGAATGTCACTCAAAACAATCATTAGTGGTTGAGATCAAAGACAAGGAGCCGAACCCTGATTCAGAATCTGATTTTGAAAATACTTGTAAATGATAGATCATTGATGCAGACCCCACTGTTATTGTCATGACCGTACAAATTCAACCAGAAGAACCAATAGATCCTGAAGAAGGGGAGTGCCTTTTTCATTCACAGATGTGGGTGAAGGGGACCCCGTTGCATTTTATTGTTCATAGCGGAAGCCATAAAAACCTCATCTCAGCAGAGGTCATCAAACAGTTGGGATTGTCGACAACACCACACCTGCAGCCATACAACATCGGGTGGCTTTGGCAAGGACGAGATCTCTGTGTCAGCCAACAGTGTCGATTGTCATACGACATCCAACCCTTCAAGGATGAGGTATTATGTGATGTTTCCCCACTAGATGTATGTGATGTTCTCTTGGGCCAACCTTATATGTGGAGATGCCATGTTGTTTATGAGTCTCTACCCTATAGTGTCATTGTTACTTTGGGGGGTCATCTCTACAGAATACTAGAGGTATTTTCAACTACTATTCCACCTAAAAAGTGCCACAAGGTAGTATCTCATACTGCAAAATTCATCTTCTTCACAATCTATTCAAAAGGAGAACAAAAGGACACTGCAACCACTACAACCTTGCCCCAAGCACCTTCTATCCAATGGAAGCAGGTCGACAAGGCTGCAAAAAAGTGAAAAGATTCCTTATGCACATCATCCTCTCATGTATCTCGACTTGTTGAACAACGTCAACCTCAATAGGTTCATGATAGATTTCCACAAATTGAGCAGCGCGACATCTCCAACAAGACAAGTAGCTCACTAAGATGAAAATTCAACAAACGCTTTTCCCTCTCCCCAAGGAACTCAACACAATGGATACCATTGCTTCCTAAGGAGGGATAATTAATCTAGGTGGATATCAGTCGCCACCCACCTTTTCCAAATGGCCCAAAACAGTTTTTTGACAATTTTGGCAATTTACCATTTTTAGCAGGTTTTAACTTCCAGGGCCATTTTGAGGGCCCAAATGAAGGTTTTTCAATATCGAGGTTCTAAATGATATTCAAAGTCATGATTGAGCCTCCAAAATTAAATCCTCGATGATACCTTTCCAACGAGCTCTCACACGCCTAAAACGGAGATCGTATGCAAAAGTTATGACCCCGGGAAGTTGATGTACTCACTTACCCAAATGGAGCCCATATGACTTTTGGTGATTCATCTCCTACGGTTAGGTTTTTGGATGTATAGGGTTTTGGGCATCGCTTCTTATTGTAAAAATGCCTTTAGAGCCTCATTGTAATCATTTTATTGCAAATGAAAGTAGCCGTCACATCTCTTCTCAGAGATAAGCTGCCACCATTCTAGCGAGTCTTTCACTCTGTATTTTTATAGTCTCTGTACATTTATTTTATTAATAGAAATCGTGTATTATTGTATCTATGTTTTTATGGTTGCATCTCTGATATATTTCTATTATATTATTGGATATACACGATATCTCTGTGCACTTCTTTAGTATATCTCCGCTCTCATTTCGTGCTGAAAATAATCCAGATCAGGTTACTAGTTAAGAACCTTCCCTTCAACCATCTTTGAAGATCTAGTGATAAACTAAGAGGATCCTCTAGGGTTAGTAGTGAACATCCCTATATATCACCCTAGTATCGATTCACATCTCTTCAAAGGAGTCCTTAATTGAACCTATATGCCCAAAATAATAGTAGGCATTGGTCATTGTCCAAATAGTCAGTCATTATTTTCTAAATTGTATTCTCTTTATTATTTTAGGATTAAATTAGGGGTTTATAACAACACATTATCATTTCATCCATAAAAGGCTAAGATGTTTTGACGTATTTTGCATATTTTTTACCTAATAAACATTTTAAAACCTTGATTTGTGTTGTTGATTTATTGTTACAACCTTTTAAGTCAAAAACGTCTAAAGTTTTAAGGTTGTTATATGCATCTGAATTTTTTTTATTGTAGTTGTTAATTAAACCCTATTTTAACTCAATATTTATCCCTCTTGTTTTGTTCATCAATTTTTTATGCAAGTTTTTATTTTAGTGTTGTTGTAATAACTTGTTTTACTACTATAATTTAATATTCTTTTCATGTTTTACATCAAACTTTTGTTTTTTCATCCTTTGTAGATTTTGGGGATCCTCTTGAGCCTGAATTGACTTGCTAGACCTTTTAAATTGACCTTTTTCATCATCCCTTCAAAACTAGAAATCGATTTTACTCACAACCTTATCCTTACCTTGTTTACTTTATTCTATTGGTGGTAGATTGAGTAGATACCTAGGAGGCCCTATACTTGATTTTGTCTTTCTTGGAAATTCTTGGAGGCTACTAGGGAAGGATCCCTTTGAGTTGGATTTTACCCCTTCACTATATAGGGGGATATTGTTTCCTAGGTGACAGGGTTTGCGTCCACCACAAAATCCACTTATTTTGAATGACCTCCCATTTCCACCACTCTTGTGGATGAGAATTACCATACACTATAATTAGATTTAGCCAATGTCAATCTTACCACTCATTCTCATCAATATGACATGCCCCCTGAGGTAAAACCTATAGATCCTTCTGATCCCCATCCACCCAATAATGGATCTTTGCATATTTCTTGCCAAAGTGTAAACCTACCTACCAAGGAACCCATGCTTCCATTAAGGGAGAATTTCCCCAACCCCCATGTGTGGGAATCCCACCACTACAACATAGTATATGACTTATCTCAATATCTTGCACCAATCTCTTCCCTTGAAGTCCCCCAAATGTGTCCTTCACAATATAATTCTTTACTATCTACTTTTAGCATTGTTGATCCATTAGACGATACGATGATTACCTTTCATATTAACAACACTAAACCTTTTCAATTACCACCTTTTGGATCCTTTCAAATTCAATTTTCCATCAAGAATATCATCATTCATAGATAAATTATTGATGAAAGAACATCCACATGCACCATGTCAACCCAAGTATGGAAGAAGTTAGGCTCCCCAACACTTGTCTCATCTACAATCTCCCTTCGTTCATATGGTGTTCAACCCTCTCATCCTGAATGGATTTACTAGAATTTTCCCATCCAATTGGGAGGGAAGGAAGTTTGAATTAACGTCGGAGTTATAGATTCCCCTTTGGACTATAACATCCTTCTAGGTTGAAGTTTCATGTTTTCCATGAAGGTTGTTTCCTCCTCATTCTTTCGTAATGTGATCTCCCCCCATAATGAGAAAATGGTCACCATTGATGAGTTGACATAACATTATCCTCAATCACAACTTCATTTGTACCACATGGTATCTTCCTTGGGTGGAATACAAACACTTCCCTCTCTTTTTGACATCATCCTTGGAGTCCACAAAGACTCTGTATTACTTGGTGTGTATTACAACCCTCCTCCTATAGTTACCCACCCCAATTCATCGAATGTATATACGTTGTCATCATCTCATGGGATAACATGACTAAATCCACACCCATTGACTACACCTTCGATCACAACACATTTAATGTCACCACTAGTAGGGTAGCCTCATCCCCATTACCCCTTTGTCTAGGTTCCTTTCTTATTTCCACCTCTGGGAATAGTAAGTACCCTTGTCATGGCTACTTTGAATCTTCCTAACCTTACATTAGGAAATTTGTTTTGGTACTTGAATTCCCCTCCCACTCCTCTTCCACCCTATGCGCCAACTCCATATTTGGCCTTGACTCTTGTTTAGCTAATACCAATGACCCCTATAGCCCATAAATTCCAAGACTAGTCTAAGCCCTAGGCCTATTGGCCCAGTTGTATCACACTACGACGTTGGCTAGATTCCGGAAAAGTTGGACCCATGCTCCAGACATTCCCACTACATGTGGTTGCATCGACGGTGGTAGGTCCTCATTCTCTTCCATAGGGACATTGTGGGTGAGGCCATTCAGGTTCCTCTCCACCCACCTCAAAACTCACGTATCGTCTATTGTCGAAGGTGTTTCCTCTGCAACGGCTCTTGTTTTGGCCTACTCTCACATATATTAATAATTTTATGAATATTTTTTATTTGTTAAAATTTGTAAACAAATTAATATTTTTAAGATAAAGTTTTCAATGTATTTGTGGGACACATTTAAGTCAATCACTTGTTGAAGACTTATTAGATGTGATCAAGGTAATTTATAAACTCATCGTATAGTTGGTCATCTGGTATTTTCTTTGTCAAAGAAGGGATTTCCAACATCTCTCGAATCCTTTTAACCTTTTGTAAGATATAGGCCATATTAGTGCTCAGGTTGGTCCTATTATTGCTAGGTTCTGGGAAATGTTGGAGTAGATTTTCAGTATACACTTGGGGATCTTCAAGCTTTACCCTTGAGTTATAATTTGTTTGGCCGAAGTATTCAATCCTAGGCTTCCTCATGTCTTTATTTTCTTATATTTGACTTGGAGTGAACAAGGTGAATATGGAATCTGCAAAATTAGGTTTCTCATGAGTAGCCTTTGGGTGATAACGTTCAAAATAGGAGTCCTTGCATGACCAGGGCTTAGGATCATCTTCTTGTCTTGCAACATTTTGTAGGTCCAAAGTGTTCAAACAATTTTTTTCTCTTAGAGTATGATATTTTATTGTTTGAGGAGGTCTCACAGAAAGAGGCTTTTGGAGTTGTGAGAGTGACCTTTCCAACTTAATGATTCCTCCATAAGTACTTAGATCCTTAGAGCGTTCATGTTGTTTTGAAAATTTTAAGGAATCTTTCATGTTTGAGAAACCTGTGCTCCATTTCCTATGGAAAGTGTTGTTTTCTACCTCTAGAATCTCTGTGAGGTCATGCTCTAGTCTTACCATGCTTTCCTTATTTAGCTCCCAGATGTCATCATTGTTCAAAAAATTGACCTGATGGATGGCACTATTGAACTTAAGATTCTCTTCAATCTGGAAGGCAACATCTTGAGCTTCTTCTAGGGTTGTAGGTAATCAATCCTTGAGGGTAAATTGTAAATTTCCTTCAAAGGAGTTAAGGTAGTGTTGGAAAATAACACTCTTTGAGAGAAAATTGAGCTGAAGTTTTCTAATGAGAGTGTTGAAACTATCATTGAATTCCATAACATATTTGTTGGTTTGTTTGCAAACTTCTAGGTATTGAGACTAAAAGGAGGCCATACTTTCTTTTTTACACCATCTGGCCATGAAAGTGCATTCAATATCTTCAGGGGTTTTGATGCTTCCATTTGGGGGACCATTAATCTAGCTTATGGTACTCCCGATGAGTGAGCTTGAAAAAAGCCTCATGAATGTGTCATGGTGTTTTTCTCTTGAATGGTGAAATTCATATCCCTTATAAAACTTATTCCAATGTGAGTTGCCATAAGATCCTACTTCTCCTGAGAATTTAGGTATCCGGGAATCATCCTCTTTAGGGAGATAATGCAATCCTCCTTGGGTGTTAGTCAAGTCTAAAGAGACAAAAATTTCTTTGTGAAACCATTTGGGAGGGTCTATAGGGGTAATAGGAGCTATGGGAGAAGAGGAAAGTGTGCATTGACATCCGCTACAGGTCATCATTTGTGAAGTCTCCATATAGTTTTCTTGAAACTATGAAAGGGATGAGGGGATCACCCTCAGTGGAGTCGCGAGGTAAGATTTTCAAAGTAAAGTCTTTTTTTAGAAAATTCTTACCAAAAGAGTCGTCTTCGAGGTGAATTGACTTAGTTTTCCCCAACAACGATGCCAAAATGTTATCATGCAATTTGTACTTATTCCAAAGGAAATATTAATGGAAGGCAAATTGGCATAACAAGAGGTAATCCTATCACTATCACCTCAATAGAATGGCTCTTTATTTTTAGGGTTGATAACCCAGTGGAGATGTCCCTGGTGACCTAGGGGTTTGAGAAGGAAAAGGTGAATATGTCTATGAAAATGTCCCCTCTCATAGGTCACACTCATCAAAAAGTCCCAGGGTTTTAACCAATGAAGTAATAACTAATTAAGATGTACCTGCCCAGAAAAAAGCAACAAGAAAAGATGTCTTTTGCAAGTACAACTTGTTGTTAGTACTTCATAAAACCATGGACTTTATCAATAAAAGAAATAGTTGATATATGGTGAAGAAAATAGAAATTTATAGCAGCAATGTTTACAAGACAATAGCTTCACAATAAATGCCTTAAAATGGCTTCAAAATGACCAAGAATGATTACTCATTAACACCAAAATACTAGCATTTGTCAGAAGCAAGGGAGTGTATTGATCAACTTTTTCAATTGCGTTTAGGTGCCTTTAGTGATCTGCAATAGATGGTTGTAGATTATTTTTGTAACAACGTCAACTAACTTAGTATATTAGACTATTCTAAGGTTAGGATTAGTTAGTAGAGAGATTAAGGTATAGGTTTTGATAGTGGTTTTTGTCAATCACTCAATAGCAAGGCTTATATCAATTCTTTTTTAGGGTAAATGGAGTCATTTTAGGAAACGAAAAATCTTGAAGAAACAAATGATAATGATATAGATAAAGACAAGAGGGGCAATAATTGAAGTGTTGGTAGCCCAAGGCTTCAATCACCAAACCCTAGGGGGGAAATGGATACTAGGAATTAGGTAACCCTAGGCCCTAGTAGTTTTGATCCTTCTGTAGATCAAAGATGAAGTAGATGACGGATTAGATGAAGAAAAATGTTCTAGGGTGTTTCTATGGAAAGGCCCTTAGAAAAATCTTCAAGAAAATCAGTTTTCTAGCATAATCTACTAGCTGAAAACTATTAAGGCAAGGACAATAACATGTGGTTAGCCTCCTAGGATTTTTAGCTAGCAATTTCATAATATTAGTATAAATGAAAGATAAATATAACTATACCCATTCAATGAAGAAGAATTGCAGAAATTTCACTTACATCCACCAAGAATCATCTAGTAAATACTCTAGTTGAACACTTCCACCAATAAAAATGCCAAAATAGTCCAAAACAAGCCTCCTTCAAGAAGCGTGCACCAAATTTCAGACCTCATACTTGTGTGAGTGAAAGACAATGAAAAAATGCAAGCGAAAATCCCTTATTTATACAATCACAATTACCAGAATTATGTTAAAAAGGATGACATGGAGAGTGTTGTCCCTTGACCAGGTTTTGTGGAAACGTTGGTCAGATTTGACCAATTTTGGGACTTCAACGGGATAGTCGAAGATGAAGTGCCCAAGCAAAGCGGAGATCGCGGTATCTCGCCCCCTTTTGCGGGTTTTTTGGGTTTAGGGTTTATGTAACGGGTATGGGATGTCGACTCATAGCTCTTACCCATGTTTAGGCCCTTTTGTAATGTATAAATAGATATCTAGGTGATGTAAGTAGGGGGATGATGCTAAGTGCTAGTGATTCTAAGAGGCTTTGTGCATAGTGTATGTTGAGACTTGCAGAGCTAAGTGCAAGTCATATGTAGTCCTTTGTGCACAGACTGTGTAAGGCTTTGTGCCTAGATCTACTTGGGGAAGGAGGATCTGGCGAGGTGCACGCATATATCATGTCCTATGTGGAGTGGGTTTGTATGCTCTGTGCATATAAGGAGATTGACAAAAGATAATAAAGAAGACGAAGAGTTGGTGGACGTAGTCCCACGCTGGGGGTGAACCACGTATATCCTATGTTATGGTTTCTTTGTGTGATTAATGTGATTTATGCTTAGTGTTGTGATATTTATGTATGCTAGATACATATGATATATTAGCTTAGTGCTTAGTGATATGAATGAATGTTATATCTGACCTATTTCTATGCGCTAAGTTCTTGGATGTGTTATACCTTGTTGAATACTGTGTTGCTCTATAATTAGGGTTTTCCCTACGATGTGAATAAAGGTTAAATATTAATGTGAATGTTAACTGCTAAGTGCTCTGTAAGTATTGTAATAACAGATTTGTGTCCTAGCTAGGTTGTAGACACTTGAGTCATGCAACCACCCCTGCCTCTACCTCAGGTGAGACTTCATCTGCTTCACAGGTGTTGCCAAAAGGGTCGGTAGTTGGGGTTTTTTTGGTGCGTTGTTGAAGCGTTGAACCCTGGATCTGTCCATGTGCCCAACAAATGGTTCTATTGCCTGGACCTGAAACTGTGATTGCTGGGAACTGAAGGAAAGAAAAAGATCTATGCATAGATCTGTTGTTGTAGTGCGCAATACTCTACTTGACTTGTGAAGCTCTGTGCTAAGAAGAGAAGTCTAATCTAAAGAAAAGAGGTAGGATCTTAAAGCTTTGTTCTCTGATAAAGGTAAGATAAGTGGAAATTTTTGTTTCGAAAGAATGGATCTAGGTATGTTTGACAGATTTTTTCTGAAAACTAGGGCACAACTAGAAGAAAGAAGATTTGATATGAATAGATCTAATAGATATAGTGGAAGATATGTTATTCCTATGCATAGAAAGAATTGTTGGACTAACAAGTTAATGCAGGATCCTAGAAATAATTTTTTGCAGGTTCATCATTGTGCACAGTACAGGGAAGGTTGGGCATCATTTAAAAGAAAGAGAGGATTAACTATTTCTTATAGTTGTAGAAGACTGGGACATATCACTATGGAATCCCCTGGTAGAGGTCCTAGTTTTCTTAGTTGTAGAGCTATGGATCATGAGGTTTTGGATTACCCTGGAATGATTTCTAAAGTTGAGAACATGAGCACAAGATAAGAAACTAACAATATGCTAGACCTCCTGAAAGAATCATAGACTATACTATTACAGATGCAAGAAACATTGAATGATTACAAAGATATCCGTTTACCAGAGATCTTAAAAGAGAAAGAGTGCATAGAAACAAGAATAGGAGACTTCGACATAGACTGTGTTCTGGATGAGGAAACACATGTGGATATTATGACAGAAAGAACTTGGGAAATTTTGGGAAAGCCTACTATGGTTCCTTCAATGGGAGGAATATGATTCTTTAAAGGAAAGATGATAACCCTTTGTGGAAGACTTACTCATATACCTATGACTGCTCATGAAACAGTGACGAAAGAAGAATTTGAAGTCATTAAGTTTGATGAGAACAAGAACAACGCTCCTTTTGCACTTTTGTTAGGAAGAACCTATATTGAGAAAGACTAGATACGAAGGAAAGAAGAAGAGGAAGCTCTAGAACATAAAAAGAAAGAATTAAGGGATTTCATGACTAATAAAATAGCAAGACTAATACAAGAACGGGAGGACAAATCGAAGCCACTAAGGGCCAGAGACTGGGCTGTCAAAGTTGAAAGAACACAGGTAGACTTGAAACATATGTCCATATAGGAGCGTAGAGAACCTACTCCATAAAGAGAAGAAGTATTACCCTTGAACCCTGTGAAATACCATCAGCAACGTGAAGTTACTATGTTAAGTATAGATGAGAATAAGAATGGAAAGAGGAACCTAGTAACTTAGGTCACATGAAAGAAGGCCAGGAAGCTCAGTAAGAAGAAAGCTAAGTTAGAAAAATTGTAGGAAGCCCCAGAGAGGACTCCACAGAAATAAGGATTGAAAAACTTGAACATCGTCGAAATATCAGAACAACGCAGATTGGCACTTCGCCACTGTGGAGAAATATGACCGTTGGAGGTGTCTCGACCATTAGAATGGCTAGAAACACAGTTATTTCCATAGTCATCGCAATTGGACCATTGGGACTATGCCATAACAAATGGAATCACATTGATTAAGTCATTCCTACCCATTGGAGGATTATGTTACAATGTTAGCTATTTAACCCGTCGAGTGTCTTACCGGGAACACTTTTGCAAATAATGATTATTCAAACACACAGAGAGTTGACTATTACTGTGTTGTGATTATTAAGACCTCACCACTCGTCTGTTACATTGAGTGTTTGTTCATCGACACGAGATATCTGATCTCAAGAATGTATGTCAGGTGACTTTAGCGCAGTAGAGAAATTCATCGAAGAAATTCTAATAGACCTCATGGTTGAGAAGGTCATTTATGTAGGTGCACAAACTTCGTCGACAAGAGGAGTGCAAGCATCCCCATCAAATGCACGTTGATCTGGGCCCTCACGAACTGCCACAGAGAAATGAGCCAAGAATCACGATGACTTGGAAAATGCGAAGCTCATCCCATCTATCCTGCCCAACTATATCCCTCCTCTGGCTGGAGTGGTTATTCGTGATAGTGTCCTGAGGGACTTCGACTATAAATTGATCACCGCGTACCTCCCGAAGGGGATATGTGCAGTTGGATCACAGCTGGGACAAATTATGACACTGAAGATCAATGATCTTAACTTGGGATATCGCAAGAATTATGGGATGCTCGCCCCACATAATTACTTGACCAAAACAATGAGGAAGAAGCCGAATATAATCCCCTGGCCATGGACCATGGACATCGCAAGGTCCACCATTATTAATGTGATAAAGATACCACACTTTGGTAGACATCAGGAGGTTAACGCGTGCATTAAAATCCTCTTGTCTTGCTACCATGGAGGTTACCTATGGTTGGATAGATGCATTACAGTAGATCCAACGTTGATCCACTGGATCACTGGGTTAAGCATGCAAGGACCAGACCCATAGGATTTTTACTCAGGGAAGGTTGCAGATCACTCCCTAGCGCAATGAATCAAAGATGCCTATGGAAATGTGGAGAAAGGGAAGGGGGGCTACAAGGTCGCCTCCATCTACAATGGCGCAGTGCACCTAGATTTCCAGTTGATCGTTGGTAAGCTCCTCAGGAAGAATAGGCCAATGCAGGTCATGGGGTTTGTCGTCGACTTCACAGAAAAATGTATTGAAGGGCTGCAAATGAAATGGGCGAGCTACCTTATAAACGAATTAGAACAAGATTGTCGCAAAGATCAGGATCAGGGCTACGAGTTCCATTTCAGTTGGTTGTTGATACTCATTTCCTTCATTTCTTGGGAGATGTCGGAAGGAGCAACCTTCCTTGAAATTGAGCCTTTTGAACCACTAGCCGCTAAGTTCACTACACTCTAGTAATTGAGCGACATGGAAAAACAATGGAAGTTGAACACGGTGTTCCACACATACTATTTACAGATAAAGAGGGCCATCGAATCCTTCCCTCGCATGATGTTGAATACTCTCCACATGTTCGGGTCCCTTGCAAAGTTTTGTGCAGATAAGAGCTTCATTTATATCACTGTGTGAAAAGACAAACATAAGGAAGAGCTCCAGTCCTACAACAAGCTCACAGAGGAAGATATGGAAGAAATAACTAAGGAATGGCCTATAGAATTCCTAATACCAGTCGACCAAGAAGAATTGTCCGATCCTAACCTCATCGAAAGTCATGTAGTCACTCGAGAAGAATATGATGGAACCAACAGCAGCATAAGGAAGAATAAGGAAGAAGTACAGGAAATGAACAACGCGTCCAAGGAAACTACACCAGAGTCACCAAGAGGAGGAGGCGATGTCGAAGTAGACCAGAAACAAGATGAAGGGAAAGAATATAAACATGAACAAGGTGAAGTGAAACTGCCTAAGAATCCCCTTGATGAGGTTGATACATCCAAGAAAAGAAAGGTCTCCCCAACGAAACCTTCATCGCGGAAGAAGTCAAAATCTAGTAAGCCCAAGTTGTAGACTTTGCTCATGGTGGATGACATCAACCCCATAATCGTCGTTGTAGAAGACACTTCAGAGGATATTCTACAGCGTAACGAAGCAAAGCAAGAAACCATGGATGATAGGATCGAAGCAGATCTCAAAGGGGTACATCAAGCCCTCTACTCAAGCAGTGCAGTGTCTACAGTGGCATCATCGTCATTAGAAGGTATAGAAGTAGAATATGAGCCTGCCTAGCTATGCAGAATAGAAGATGCGACAGAATATCACATTTGTCATGTCTAGGTGGAAAAAGAGTAGGCCACAGAGGCCTTGAAGAAATCAAAGGAGGAATCCATAGAGAAATGTTGGGTTGCGCAACAAGAAAAATACGACCTCCAGACGAATTTTGCAGAGTACAAAGAACAACTCAAGAAAGAAAAATAACAAATGTTCGTAGAATAGATGGGAATTAAGGAGGCAGTCACTAGAGAACTTCTCTCTGTGTCGGGCCTCGCATAGATATGAGGAGAGACAATGGAAATCCAAGTGGAGAAGCTCGTTGAATCCATTCAACAGCTTCAACAAATAGTAGCAGAATTGGAATTACAAGCAGGGCCAAGCACTTTGCAAGAAGTGTGAGATCAAAGAGAAGAAACTGCCAGGAGCACAGTTGAGAGAATCAAGGCATTGGCCTTAGAATGAAAACAACTCAATATTCGAAGTGCGCAGACCTATGATCTTCTTACAGAAGACCTAGAACTAAGAACGTTGGAATCACAGCTCTAGGAGGAAAAGCAACAAGGAGCGATAGTGCAAGCACAGTTGAAGCCACTGTCAGTGGTCAAGAGGATGAAAAAGTCCAGGAATAGTGCACGGTTCAGCAACAGGTCCATGCCATCCAAAGTGAAGTCATGGAAGTGACCCACAAGCTCCAGACAGTGCAAGACAAAGCATGAACACTTTTTGAGGAAATTGAGGGACAGGGTGCACAACTAGAACAAGTAGTCACTTCGATGGAACAACATTTAGAAGGACCTATGACCGAGAAATTTTTTCAGGAATTCATCGATCAGGAGGCTCTGGCGAAATAGCAGGTCGTGACAGCTCGAGCCAAGATCAAGGCCTTCGAGGCAGTGCTACCCAGATCAGAGTGACTCGAGATGTGTCACAGGTGAGTGTTGGGGGCCTGTTGGCCCTTGACTAGGTTTTGTGGAAACGTTGGTCTTTTTTGACCATTTTTTGACTTCAACAGGCTGGTCGAGCATGAAGCACCCAAGCGAAGCAGAGATCACGGGATCTCGCTCCCTTTTGTGGGATTTTTGGGTTTAGGATTTATGTGACAGGTATGGGATGTTGACCCATGGGTCTTACCCATGTTTAGGCCCTTTTGTAATGTATAAATAGATATATAGGAGATGTAAGTAGGGGGACGATGTTAAGTGCTAGCGATTGTAAGAGGATTTGTGCATAGTGTATGCTGAGACTTGTAGAGCTAAGTGCAAGTCAGTTGTAGTGCTTTGTGCACATAATGTGTAAGGCTTTGTGCCTATATCTACTCAGGGAAGGAGGATCTAACGAGGTGCGTGCAGATCTTCTATCCTATGTAGAGCGGGTTTTGATGCTCTGTGCATGTAAGGAGATTGATAGAATATAATAAAGAAGATGAAGAGTTGGTGGACATAGTCCCACGCCGAGGGTGAACCACGTATATCCTGTGTTATGGTTTCTTTGTGTGATGAATGTGATTTATGCTTAGTGTTGTGACCTTTATGTATGTTATATGCATCTGATATATTATCTTAGTGCTTACTGACATGAATTAATGCTAGATATGATCTATTTCTATGCGCTAAGTCCTTGGATGTGTTAGACATTGTTGAATACTGTGTTGCTATGTAATTAGGGTTTTCCTTGTGATGTGAATAAAGGTTAAATACTAATGTTAATTTTAACTTGTAAGTTTTCTGTAAGTATTATAATCACATATCTGTGTCACAGCTAGGTTGTAGACACTTGAGTCCTGCAACCACCCCTGCCTCTACCCTGGTGAGACTTCATCTGCTTCGTAGGTGTTTCCAAAAGGGCCTGTAGTTAGGGTTTTGTTGGTGCGGTGTTGAAGTGTTTAACCCTAGGTCTGCCCATGTGCCCAACAATGAGTTATATGTAACATCTAGTTTTTACATTAAATGACAAATTAAAACCCTAAATCAAGCAGAAAAGGTGACATCATGCCCCTTTAGGGTGATGTTAGGCCTTTTTAGTGCAACGATGGCCTCTAGGAGCAAGACGTTAGGCCTCCCAAGGCCTCTGGATCAAACCATAGGTGCCACTTGGCAGACAACTGCCTCCAAAGTGTTCAAAACGTTGGATGGCGTCAAGGTTCACAAAGGTGATGTCACGGGCCTTTCAAGGCATACATCATAGTGAGAAGGGGAACACCCCCTGGTTCTAAGCCTGTCAGGCTGTCTCTAATGGAACATCCTCCTCTCTCTTTAGTGAAAAACTATGATCTCTCTTTGCCCCTGGCTAGGGTCTCAGCATCCATTTGGTGGGATTTTATCCCTATGGAGGTCAGAACTAATCATCTCCCCATGTTTACCTATCCATCGGGTGTGGGCCTGCAACAACAACAAGTACGCCCTCCATGGGATCATAAGCCACAGGGATCATAACAATGCCAATCACATCTAATAATTAATCTATTTAAACATGTGCATAAAACCCCCTTTTCCTAGATAAGTGCTCAAAGACGTTATGCTAATCTACAAGCCATGTTTGGAGGGGACATTAGGATGTCCTATTGGGATAATTATCAATGGACGTGCAATGTTTCCAGATGAAGACAAATCCAGGCCATGTAAGTGGATGAGGTGGTAAGGTATTTCTGAGCAATGGGTGCAGTGATGACAAGGGAATGTATGGCGTACTTGTGGGTGCCTCTGAAGAAGGTGAATTGCACCTTCTCATGCATGCAAATGTTTCCAAGCCCATTCAATGCCTTTTATATTTTTATCTTATTGATTTTTCTTTCAAGAGACTAGTTAGGGGACACTGCCCTATCTGGTGACCAGTGGTGACAATGTTACCCACAAGCATTTCACGGAGATGAGAAGGTTGGCTCGTGATGAGACCCCCTTTCTCTTGGCTATGCCACCAAGAGCCACTACCATGGTGTGGTAACCAACTGAATGGTAGTGTCATACCGCTACATGTCCATGGCCCTAATAGGTTGGCTTGTGATGAGACCCCCTATCCTCTAACTAGGTCTTGATTTTATTATTTTATGGGTCCCTATGTTTCTTGTTGAGAATATTTTTACTTCTTTCTTGGGGATCCCTAGATGAAGCATCTGAAGATTTTTTTCTTTTTTCTTTTATATTTTGTCGGCTAGTTTTACCCTCTGGGCCTTTATCCCCTTCTTCCCACAAGGTAAGGTACAACCCTTTTCTATTTTGGCAAACCCAATGCCTGAACTAGTGTATGGAATGAATGAGAGGGAAAAAGATGAAAAGTGGTAAGTATGGTGGGAACATATGATGAACTTTCATGAAGCCACCCAGTAGAAACTCAAACCACATGGGAACCAACTTACTAAGGCATCATGTCATTCCCCCCAAGTGTGTACAAGTGGAAAGGAATACGGTCCAAGCACATGTTATCAGTAAAAAGAATTAAATGCACATATTCAAATGTTTTGAGAATCTAAGTGACGCATACCATGATACCCAGACTCATTAACCCATGGAGAAAGGCCCATTGTTGTTCAAGGACCAGGCCGATGGGATGGATGTTTTTATTGCTGACAAGGTGGAGGCGCTAAAGAAGAAATATGGGCCCTCTAGGGCCAGGCTCAAGTCAATATGGCTCTCGGTACTCCATGTCTAGGACCTGTGGGCCTCGAGACATAATCTACTTAACTATCCCTAGGCTAGGGGATAACAAAGCTCATTATACATTGGAATCCCATGATACATTGACTAGTAAACCCATCCATTCATAATTTTGATTTCTTGAATTTTTCAATATTTCTTAGTTTCTACAAATATATAATTTTATGTTGAGAATATTTTTGATAAACACTTTGTACCTAGTTTTGAAATGTCCAATCTTTGGAGTGGACACTCCACCCATCATCAAAGACAACAAAAAGTTCATATGTTGGAAAAGAGTGCCAAGGTATCTATTTAAAGAAATGGAAATGAAAGTGACCCATGAATAAGAATTAGGTGAAACATTAATTAAAGGAATCGATAAACCCATTAAAATTAAAAGGGTGAAAAAATAATTCTCTTTTTACCTCTGTTACATTTTTATTCATTAACTTCAACACTTATATCCATTTATTTTATTAACTTAATTACGCCCTCGTATACCGGCGTATACCTATTGGAGATGGGCACAATTAATAATTTTTTAATCTTAAATTCTAATCTGATGGTTATGCATTGAAGATGCTGGTATATTTTTAGTCGTCCTCCAAAATCAATGGATCAAATTTATTGTTGATAACTTCTTTGCATTTATAAATGCATTTGTTACCTTGTTTACTTTTTAACATTTACCTAATCATATTAAGAAATTACTGTAACATCATATGATTTTCACGTTTAAATGATTAACTTTTGGAATTCTTCAGAGTTTAATTATCTCTCAGTTAGAATTTCATTATCTGTCTGACTGGATTTTATTTTAAAATGAGAGTTTTTTTTATCTACTCTAACTCTTTAGGCGTTCACTAGCCGCGAGTTAGTGGCTGTACTAGTTTTACTTATTTATTATTATTTCTTGTTTTCATTATAAAAAAAAATTGTCCCTTTAATTTTTTTTTTTAATATAAAAATTATCAAAACCCTTATTTTATTTTTTGATATTTAAATTAAATTAATTTTAAGCTTTCTCTTGTCTCTTCTTTTTCAATCACTAATTAATTAATTATTTATTCATAATGTTTCTTTTCTATTTCCTCAAATAGTTATTACTTATATTGTATCCTATTATTTTAATTTAATTTATTAATGAAATGTTCAATAGTAACATAATTTGTTTCCAAATATTCAAAATATATTGCAAAGGTGAAAGTGAGTTTGTGAATCTTTTATGACTCGGTCTGTCAACCACCTTACATTGCTCATATTAATGAGCCAAGCATGTAAATAGATTTGTTGTTGGCACAAGTCCTTAAGGAATTTGTTGCTGGCCTTAGAATTGTATAAATAGCAGCACCAAAATGGCTTGTTATGTCCCAGCCATAGTAGGGACAAAGTTTTGAGCTAAGTTTTGAGCTATTTCTATTATTTGGCTGAACGATTTTCGAAACGTTATTACATGGTTTAATCAAAACTTTTTTACCTGACGTTTGCGTCGGATACAGAACGTTTGCATCGGATACAAAAGCCGGGAGGGTGGCCTCTGGATGCCATCGCTCTCATTAATGCTCTGCAACTTCGACCTGGAGGAAAGTGCGATGTCCTCGAGTCTGCATGTCATGACAAACGTGTCACTGCATGTCATCATCGCCATCTTCAATGGATTCATTGCTTCTCGTCTTGAAGCTCCCTTACAACGCTCTCAGAGTCCCCGCGCCTGAAGGTGTCATCATTTTCCCTGCCGTCTCCCATGACTATTTTCTCCCTCGTCTTGGCTACCTGTTTCTTGGTGGTTTTTGGTTTCATCTAACATAAAACTCATGGTATTTTTCTGTTTTTTGGTGGTCTGAGAAACCGTGATTTAGGGGTATTTAAGTCGTCAAAATCACTCGATGCATTCGGTTTGAGCCACACCAACCTTTAACATGGTTGGATTTTTTGTCTCCGCAGATTTCGAACCGATAACTTTTCAACACAAAGTGGCTTAACAACACACTCCATCACCAACTGTTCTACACCTAGAAGACTGAGATTTATGTTCTTGCTTATTAAAGTGGACATAATTTTGCTGGACTTATTCCTATACAAACACAAAGCCAGCCAAGAGTGTCAAGGTCTGTTTTTCGAAGGTCAGGGTTTCTTCTTTGGCTCTCGTTTTCATCATGAGTATGCTATTAGTTCGCATTAAAATTCCGTCTTATTTGCGCTAGTTAGAATTATGAATAGCGGATCTAATATGTGAACTGCACTCCAAATCTAATACTCTATAGTCCAATAACTATAAACTCTATAAGAAATTCAAGCTGGTAAACATTAAGATGATCACACTAGTATTAACAAACAAACTTGGATTCAAAATGATGATCACGCTTGTATTAACCTACAGACATGGATTCAAAATCTTAATTGAAGCCCATGCATCATGAATTATCAATCTACCACAATCTGTAATCTACCAAGTCTGTCCATGATCACAATTTATTTATTTGTAAATGCCATTTATATGAGGCAGAGGCTAAAATGACATTGTGTTTTTTATGAGTTGAGGAAGAACAACAAGTGACTAGCCAGACACTCTGATAAAATGGCTCTGCCTTTTGGATGGAACACAATTCGAGAATTAGGTATATGAAATTCTTAAAAAGTAATTTGATTAAACTTTTTGATAAATGGTCTCTTTTGTAAATTTATGAAATAATTTATATCTTGCAGATCATTTCCCAAATAATTTACTTTTTGAAACTTGAGTTTTGCTTAAATAATTTGTTTTTAGCAAAGTATTTCTAAAGATGATTCATCTTTATGGATGTTCGGTTCAGCAAATTTTTGAAATAATTTATTTCCTCATGAATATTTCTGAAAATATATTTTCATATTTTTGAAATATTTTATTTTCTAAAGATTATTTTGATATTGTTTTATGGATAGACAATTTCGTAAATTTCTGGAATGAGTATTTCTGAAATTTTTTGATGGGTGGCCAAGCACTTTTAGCATTGTTGAAGGTACCATATATAACTGGTAAAGGGATTTCCTATGAAAATTATTACTTTGCAAATTAGGGTATCTTATTGATAACCAATTTTTTTATTTCATTTTGTCCCATACATATTTTCTGTTTCAGTTGAAAATGGATCTTGACCAGTATTTTAATTATATTTTTGATAGATCGTTAGTTTTGCACATTTATGAATTTATCCTCTCTTCCAATAAAATCGATAGAGCTTATGATTTAGAAATATATTTCCTGTATGTGGTGTGTTCAGATCTTCTATATTGGTGAAGATAAAATTGCAAAGTTAAAGAAGAAAGAAAAATTGAAATGTTTATTGAAAACAGTTAAAATACTAAGCTAAAACTTCTTTATGAAAAATGTTTTTCATGTTAGGGTCCTTCTTATTCATATTTCACTTGGATGAGAATTAATTTAGTTTTACTCTGCATGCAGGAGTGTTGGTTTTTTTAGGTGGAAGAAGATAAACGGCGAGGATGTAGCCCAGGAACAATGTAATTTGTATGTTTTATTTGAATAATTTTCTAAAAATGTCCTTTCCTTTGAGTAAATGTTGTTTATTAGATGATGCAGTGGAATCAATCTCACCTTGTGGATTTATTCATTTTGAGCCTGAAGAAGTTTAATTTCTTGCCTGAAATGGAATGGTAAGGATAACCTGTATATAACTGTTTGGACCGTTTCATGCTGGCAGGAACTACTGCATGACGTGTCGGGCTCACATACTATTACCAATTCTCCTCTCTTTCTCATTCAGGGTAATTCATTCATGCTAGTCGAATTTCTTAGACTGTTATTTCTTCCAGTAGAAATAGTGTTTTCTGAACGTAATGATCCAGGAAGGGCCTTTCACCAAGAGCCTTCAGCCTAAACCCCAAAGCCTTTATTTTATCTTGATCCTTTAGCCTCGAGGTGGATTTCGGGTGGGGAAGACCAACCTAAGGAGGGAGGGCTTACAAAAGGTGAAGTGGGAGTAGTGTCGGGCCTATTCAACTTCTTCATCTATCTTGGCAATACAAGAGACGTGGAGGGAATGGTAAGCCTTTAAAAATCCATTCCAAAGCCCCTGAAATTCAACAAAAATCACCAGAGAGAAGATGGCACTTTAGCACAAGAAATCACCATACAGGCATTTTAAGCAAAAATGCATTTTTTCTTCAGCTATAATCGTGAATCCCTTGCTTTGAAGTTTGAAATAGGGCTTTCAGCGTTGAGAAATTGGGAAATGGAAAAGGAATGTTTGCACTGCTAACGATATCCATCCATCTCCGTGCCTGTTCTCACTAGGACTATCATGGCCCAGTTGTACAGAGAAAAAAGATTTCGATTTAAATTTAATTTTTAGCTAAAACCTACCAGTGGATTTCTTTAGCAAGTTTCTAAGAGCTGGTGCATTTCTGAAAAGTGATTGTGGTGGCCCTGTGGGCATGAGCCTGGAAATCGTAACCTTTGAGCTTGGTGGACGATGAGAAAAAACAGATGTACGAATGCATGTGCCCAGATTGCGTAGTGTCCCTTCTCATGCATCGTGAGCCCATGTGGCCTAAACCTGCCAGCTGATCAGGCTTATGCAAATATCTGGCAGGGACATTTCCACATGTGGCTTGTTTTTGTTGTATTACAGTTTATCACCTTCATGAAATTTCAGTCTTTCGCTAATATGAGTTACAATAAAAAGCTGACAGCATTTTGATTTTTGGCAGTTTGTCTGTACGCGTTTCCATAACTGAAAAGTCGTGAAGTTGCAGACCATGAGAGGAAGAGTAGGTCGTGGGTCTAAAGGGACCAGGGTGCGACAAACTACACTTTCTGCACATCACTTTCGTCCACAGAAGGGATATCCATGAGCGTCGAATGGCGTCCTTCGAACCAGCAAAGCATCATGAACCCTTCCATATATGTTATACTTTAGGATATACTTTTGAGCCCCTTTTTGTTCCAAAGCCACTTACTTATTGACTTGGTTGGCCAGGGCATCAAAGCGGAATCAGGCTGTGAAAAATGTCGGGTTTCTGAAAATATGATTGATTTCGCCCACCCCACAGAAGGGAAAACGAAAATCTACAGTCTTTAGACACTCGATCGACAAGGGAGACTGAGGAAAAATCCAGGGTTTCTTAAAATATTATGGATTTCGGAGTTCCTTGGCTCGAAATGTTCGAATTTATGTTATATATCTGTAAATTTTATAAGGAAGGAGTAATCTATCTATTCCAAAAAAAAAATTGAATTTTTCTGGGCAATTATAATGGAAATGTGGCTATTCAATTGATACTAAAACTGTATTTTTATTGTTTTAATCACAGTTTCGAATGCATTTAGGATTATTTAAAAAGTAATATAATTTGAAAGGAAATTGAAATACTCCTTGGCTAAACCCTAATTGTACATATAAATGTTATTGTAATTTACATATAAGATGGTGATATACATGTTATTGTAATTTACATATAAGATGGTGAGCTTAAGAAACAAGATTTTAGGTTTCGTATTGGGCGCATTAAGTCATTGTGCACGAATATCATATCAAAGGAGTGGGTGCAGTTTTTAAAAGGATATAGAGCTCAGTTTAATGTATTTGGTGCATCTTATGCACCAATGGCACACTAAGAGAGGAACAACTTGAAGTATACAAAGTGCAGTGGTTTAAGTACAAGAGTCGTCCAGGATAGTGCACATTTCAGTATTCAACCCACATCGGTTTAGTGCACGACTCTGGAAGCCAAAGAGTCATTTTGTATATATGTCATGATGTAACGCGCACAGTGTAAGTGTGGGAGGGTGGCTCATTAAAAGGAAAGTGTGCACATACCAGAAGTTCCGCGCATACTCATTTAATGGGTGATCTTTATGTTTTTTTAGGCTAGTGAGCCTGTTGCAAAAGAGGAATTTAACCAAAGAGGAATTTATTATATTAATATTCCTTAAAAAGTATAAAGTATGGATATTATTTTATCCTAAGTCTGAACATGACAAGTGTCAAGTTTGGAACATGATTTCATATAGTTTGGACTTAGTACATTCTAATTATCATTCGATCATCATTCATCTAATCACTCACTCAGTTATCGGTACTCAAATGATTACTGTSATCRAAYCCTATTGTTACTGTCACAAATACTTGTATTTTTCTTAGCATGATTACTGTGATCGAACCCTATTGTTACTGTCACAAATACTTGTATTTTTCTTAGCTTCGAGAGCTGGACTAAAGAGGCAGGTTGTCAGGCCMGTAGGACATTGCATTCTCTCCAAGTGAGAGAATTGCAGGGAATTATTTCTCGAGGTACCAAACTGCAGTGACACTTCTCTGAGACTTCATGTCTAGCTTGTTGTTGAAGCCATGGAAGGGAAGTGGGGTAGTCAAAGGAATATTGAGCAGAGAAGGGGCACATTTCCTGGGGTGGGACAGGCATGTGGGGAATGAGGGATTCTAGGATATCATTATGAATTGGTACCTATGACAAAGTTTCCTATGATTGAGTCATGTGTGACTAAGTTACCCGTGGTTGAGTTTCCTGTTGATTGAGATAACTTAGCTTGGCTAGTAACCCTTACCCAAGTGGATTTTATCCCGAGCTCGGGGCTGACCCACCAATGAGAGTTATGAGCAGTGTGGTCTAAGACTGGGAGGAACGTGGAAGGATGGTATACCTTAAATCAAAGATAAGTGTTATTATGTTTTAAATCATCTGTTGTAGTAATAATTATACAAATGTTATCATGGGTTTATCTTATTTATGCTACATGTATATTTATGTTATGAATATGTATGTAATTGTGCATTGCAAAGTATTTAGAGTTATTATCTGAGAAACTTGGTTGAGTTGTTCTTAGTAATGTAAACATTGCAATATGGTATTGGAGCTCCTGATAAAAAAAATTAAGTGATGTGACCTGAACCAACATGAGTGGATGGGTATGTTACAAAATGGTATTAGATCGGATGACAAAGAGATTTTTTGTGACATATTTTTTTCTTGACGTGACCTAGCCAGATAAGTTAATATTGTAATTGCAAATGTAAAATATTAATATTGTAAAACTGGATGTAATTTCAAATGTGAATATTAATATTGTAGAATTTGTTTGTATTAGGAATATTTTAAAGATGGTAAATCTATATTTACATAAAAATAGAAATTTCATCAAATTTAAATTACAACAATACTATAATGATTATCTTTATTAAGGGAGAAAATATTTTTAATGGGACTAATGGTTAAGAACATGTGTTTTCTCTTAAGAGGTCACAAATTCAAATTCAGAGGGGAATAGGGTATGTATACTCATCACATACACTGGGGTGACCTTAAAAATGGATTATTATTATTATTATTATATAAAAATTTTTTATAGAAAAACTAAAAATATTTTGAACTTGAATTAACATTGATAATTTAACTATTAAAATGAATTTATAATTATTTTATCTATGGAAAAAATTATTTATCATTTGTCCTCTCATATATATATATATATATATATATATATATATATATATATATATATGAAAATGAAAAATACTAGATGAACATGAAACAATCTCTTCTTTCATGGCCTCTACAAATTATAATTATGCTTACTATCAATAACAATTTAAGCTACTATATCTCGGTATCAGGT
>ML805916.1:0-62238 GCA_009831015.1 Picea engelmannii
ATGCTTGTCAATTTAAGCTCATCCTTCGGACGAGTCCCTCGGAGTATGTTTAACGAACCCTAGGAAGGAGTGGTTCGGTCCCATCATGGGTCTGTCAATGTTTATTTAACGAGTCCAGAGATAGAAAACTCGGGGGTTTTTCACATTGAGTGGATATACTGATGCAGATTGTGCAGGAAGTGTTTTTGACAGGAAAATCACTTTAGGATGTTGTTTCAGTTTGGGATCAGCCATGATCTCGTGGCATAGTAGGAAGCAATCTAGTATTGCTCTCAGCACAACGAAAGAAGAATACATTGTTGTATGTTCTGCCAGCTGCGAAGCTATATGGCTTTGAAAGTTGTTGACCGACCTATTTGAATTAGATATGAGAGCAAACTTTATTCTATGTGACAACCAGAGCTGCATAAAAATGACTTATAATCCTGTATTCCATGACAGGTCGAAGCACATAGAGATCCGTTATCATTACATCCGTGACATGGTAGAGAGAGGAGCCTTAAAGCTCTAGTACATTAGCACGAATGAACAAGTTGATGATGTGTTGACCAAGCCCCTATCTCATGTGAAGTTTGAGTACTTCCGAGATAAGCTTGGCATAGTCCGAAAGGACCTTCCTCGAAAGGGGGAGTAGTTGTTGTGTTCCTTGCTTCTGACCTAGTTGTCAGATGTAAAGCAAGATGAGATGTTCCTTGCTTCTGACCTAGTTGTCAGATGTAAAGCAAGATGAGATGTTCCTTTCTTCTGACTAAGTTGTCAGACGTAAAGAAAGATGAGATGTTCCTTGCTTCTGACCGAGTTTTCAGACGTAAAGCAAGATGAGATGTTCCTTGCTTCTGACCTAGTTGTCAAACGTAAAGCAATATGAGATGTTCCTTGCTTCTGACCTAGTTGTCAGATGTAAAGAAAGATGAGATGTTCCTTGCTTCTGACCTAGTTGTCAGACGTAAAGAAATAGGAGATGTTCCTTGCTTCTGACCTAGTTGTTAGATGTAAATCAAGATGAGATGTGTACCTTGCTTCTGACCTGATGGTTGTGACGTAAAGAAAGATGATATGATGAGACTAGCACTGAGCTTCTGGCTGGATAGCTGTGACGTAAAGCCAATATAGTATCCTGCTTCCGACCGAATGGTTGTGACGTAAAGTAGGATGAGTATCTTGCTTCTAGCTTGAGTGTTGTGACGTAAAGCAAGACGATGAGATGAGACTAGTACTGTGCTTCCAGCTTGATGGCCGTGATGTAAATCTAGTCTAGTATCTTACTTCCATCTTGAGTGTTGTGACGTAAAGCAAGACATTGAGATGAGACAAGTACTGAGCTTCCATCTTGAAAACTGTGACGTAAATCCAGTCTTGTATTATGATGAGCCAGCCTTGTGCTGTGATGATGATGATGTATCCGTTTTTATACTAATACATATTGATGCAGATGATGATGGAATTCCTTTGAGAATGACGATGCTACCGATGATGATGGAATTCCTTTGAGAATGACGATGCTACCGATGAAGAAAATTTCCAATGATTTATAGATACGCCAACCACTGTTACAAGATGATATTGATGATGTTGTCCTCTCACCCACTTGATGTTGTTGATGAGGTTGTCCTCTCTCTCTTGCATGATGCTGCTAAAGAATACCCTTCTTGTTAAGGGGGAGTGTTGAAATAATGTAATTGCAAAGTGTATTCTTATTATTATTGATATATTATTCATAGGATCAATCCCCATTGTGGATTGATCATGTCGGTTATTGTAATAGGACCAAATCCCCTTTTGTGGATTGGTCAAAAGACAATTGTAATAGGAAGAATAAGAAGTCGGCCCCAACAAATATTAAAGAGGCCCAGAAATATAATAAAGGGGGGTTTACCCACCCAGTTTGAGAAGTCATCCCTGCTAGTGAAGAGACACTTCACATGTGCCATACTTGTATAAATAAGGAGGCTAGCACCTCACTTAGACACACAACTCACTTTCTCATTGAGAGACAAGTTTCGGATCTGCTGCTGGAGAAGAAGGAGAGAGAGAGTGGCACATATCTGGGACAGGACTTTCTATATTAGTTTAAGAGATCTCTTGGCATTGTATTGGCTATCTATATTAAGGAAGTTTTGCTGGGTTTTCTTCCCCTAGAGGGGTTCCCAGGATAAATGTTGTGTCTCTTGTGATTGTGTATTTCTCAGTGATCTTGGATTATGCTATTGTTATCTAATGAAATGCAAACAACTATAATAATGGCTTAAACATTAGCATATTTTTGGGACAACAATCAACTTGATTTGTTTTTGGCATAATTATGATATTTTGGGAAGCACAAGTGTATTTATGGCACATTTGTTTTTGGGTTGTTGGATGTGCATGTGTTTTATGATGATGAGATGGCATGATATGCATATTAAAATTATGGAGGAACAAGGGAATATTGAAAATTAAACAAATAAAAAGATGCATAAGGGTCCCCACCTATTAATTATTATTTATTATCCTTTATCATTATTTAATAAAGTTGTCCTACTTAATTAAAATTATTTAGTCTTCTAACTAAAAGGTAGTTGACCACTTGAACTACCTCATTGAAGAATAAAAGGAGAAGGAAAGGAAGGACAAGGCATGACAGAATAGATAGGAAATTCTGATAAAGATTTGCTCTGGTTCTGAAGTGAGATTTCATTCATCTTTCATTCATTTCTGAATTACATTGAGTTGAATCCTCTTGTTGATAGTAGAGTTATACTAAAGGTGGAAATAAGAAGGACTAAGAAGCATAGATATTTGACATGTTTCAAAAGGTCATTCATTTGTCTCGATAGTCTGTTATTTTTAATTTGATCTTTGAATTAGTTTCCAGTGATGATTATAATTATTTTGCATAGTCAAGACAATGATGCATTTGTGGCTTGGTTGATCCAACATTTTTCTGGTCTTGGTCTTTTCTTTGAAGACATCAATTGTCTTTGTATGATGTAAAATTCCACCATAGATTTCTAAGTCTAACTTTGTTCCTTACCCTTGCAAGGGTTTGTAAAAAGATATTTTGTTGTAATTTGGAATTGAAATCAATAAAATCATCTGTTGATTTTGATCTCACTTTTAGATTTGTTGTATAATGATATTTCAGATTTGTTTTCTTTAAATTTTCTATTTTAAATTTGTTTATAATCATATACAAATTATTTTTCTATTTTCTTTTATTGAAGCATATAACTATAAAATAGCATTAGACCCAAGTACTTATTGCTTGAGGATTGATTGACATTTTTGACGTGACTATAAACACATGGTGATAATCCCGCCTATCTCACCTTAGCCTATGAGATTCAAAAATGTTAGTATAAGGACTTATATTCCTTTCATCAACAAGCATGAGATAGTGTTTCACTATGATAGGCAATTGGATGTCCCTCCTCAATGAGGATTACATCGACAACATAGTCAGAGGCATATGTCTCGATCTCAAACAATTGTTGTAGATATGACAATGTGAGGATTGGTGTGGAAAAAATGTGGTGTTTCATATCCTAGAATGATTTTTTTTGTGATTCATACTAGGAAAACTTGGCTTTAGATTCCCCCCTTGGTCACTTGACTTATGGGCCAAGATATATGAGAGAAACCCAACACGAACTTGTGGTAGAAGTTGTAAAGGCCCAATAAGCCGCGAAGCTCTATTAGATTCATTAAGATTGGTCAATTGTGAATTACTTGGATCTTGTTTGGTTCCACATGCACCCCATGTTCATCCACATTGTATCATAAGTATTGGATTCTCTACATGTGTAATGAGAATTTCTGTAGGTTGGTGTATAACTTGTGTTACTGTAGGGTGCTCAGGACCTGTTGAATGTGCCACAAGTGCTCTGCCTAGGTCCAACTGATGATGAGAATATCATCTAAATAGAACACCAAAAAATATTTTTGAATGGCTGTAGGATATCATCCATCATCTTCGTGAATTTCATTGGAGCATTAGTCAAGCCAAAAAGCGTGAACAATCACTCAAAGAGGCCTTATTTATATTTGAAGGATGTTTTCCATACATCAATTGATTCTATCATAACTTGGTGATAGAATGATTTCAAATAGATCTTGTTGAAGAACTTCACACCCTTGATCTTACCAAGAAGATCATAAATCTTGGGGATTGGGTATTGGTTCTTGACAGTGATTTTATTTAGGGATCTATAATCAATATAGATTCACCACGTTCAATCCTTCTTCTACACCAAAGCAATTGGGTTTCCACAAGGTGGGGATCTTGGTCAAATGTGTCTCTTGCAGATGAGCTCATGAATTTGATGCTTTATTTTCTCATTCTCTGAAAGAGAGCATCTATATATTGGACCACTGGGAAAGGGAGAACTAGGTATCAAATCAATGGGATGCTTGACATTACAATGCAAAGGAACCCTTATAGGTGAAGAAACAAGGTATTTGTATTCCTCTACAAGTTTTTCCACCTATTTATACTATTTAGAGAGACCTTGTGTTGAAGTTGATGTGGTCGCAATGACCTTTCGTTCCCCTTCTGACCGAACCATGAAGAGGAAAAACTTCATAGTCTGTGAGATTAAGTCTTTGGTATTGTTTTGCTTATATGACTGAAATTAGAATAGTTGGAACTTCCTCAGGTACCCTGTAGGGCTGACCCCCCAAAGTGATAATGACACTATGGGATCAAGACTCATAAACAACATGAAGTTTCCACATATAAGGTTTTACTAAAATAACATCACAAACTTTGAGTTGGGAAACATCACATAGTACCTCATCTTTAAATGACATGATCTCATAGGACAAGTGGCATTGTTGGTTGACACAAGGGATTTATGGTTGGGAGTGTGGCATCATTTTTAGCTTCAATCTCTTGATGACCTCAGTCGAGATCAGGTTCTTTTGTCTCTTGTTGTCAACAATGAAATGTAGTGGGGTTCCATTCACCCACATCTATGAATGGAAGAGGCACTCCCCTTCCTCAATCTCCTCTAAATCATCTGGTTGTATCTTTGTAGTCATGATGGTAGCAATAGGTTCCACATCAATGATCCACTTTCCCTTATCCTACTTTGAATTAGACTCTGAGTCAGGGTCTGACTCTTTTTCTTTAATCTCATCCAACAATCTTTGTTTTGAGTAGCACTCATCATTGTTGTGCCAGGGGATTTTTTGGAACTCACAGTATTTTCCAGTTTCCTTCTTCGTCTTTCCATTACTCTTCTTTGCATGTGCCTTGAACTGGTTTTCTTGAGGTTGGCCTTCCTTTTTTGGTCCCTTTTTCTATGATTTAGGGCCACCTTTTCCATGTTTATGTTTTGTAGATTTGCAGACCTAAAATCCTACTTAAACTTATGCTCATTTTTGAAAACATATCAATAAGAATCTCCCAGTGAGAAGATGTCCAAGAAATCCATCTATGTTTGGATGTACCTATATAGGCCACTACAATACTTCAGAACTAGGTTCCACTCAGAGTCTTTGATGTTGAAAATGTTGTCATTGATGTCATATTAAGGCATTACATTGAACATGTTTTCATTGATGTTATGCTAAGGTATTTGCAAGCAAGGGGGAGAATTTCAAGATATATATATATATATAAAATTAAAAAAAAAGGGGTGCACATAAAAAAATAAAAAGTGATTTTTTTAAAGTAGACTACTATATTAATATGGACAGAAATTACATGTAAACATACGTGATAGATTCAGCCCCACAGATACCATGACAGTCTATGGGGCTCTATAGCTCAAAAACCAAAATATAATTCATGCCCTTGAGGGGAAACCAAGTCTTAACTAGTTTGAACTTAACATGTTTAACCAATTTATAATTGAATATACTTATAGCCAATTCTAAAATACTATATAACATAACAACAAAAATACAAAACAGAGAACAATATGTCATTTCTCATGTTGAACCTGAGGGCTAGTGAGGTCTGTGGTCTCCCGTCCAGCAATAGCCTTGGAAGAATCATCCCTAGCATAAATTATGGTAAGAGGGACAAAGTTACCCCTTTAACGATTGAAAATCTAGGTAACTACCTCACATAAACATTCTAGAATTCGAAAGCTTATTTCCTACTTTTCAACTGATGAAAATATTTCTCCTTAGGGAGCATTCCCATGGCCACCGTTGTTTTGGTGTGTCATTACAACTCAAGAGTTCTGTAAAATTTTGAATTTCGAGTCTGGGTGCAACCCAAATCTGGAATGAATATTCCAACCTAAGCCTCTGCCTCCTCATCATCATGGAATTCTCTAATCTTACAAACTTCTTCTTCAAGTTCATTCATTTTGGTTTTATCAGCCTCTGGTACATAGTCTTCATAGAACTTGTTCGCATCAGTGGAAACATTCGCTACACTGGATGGTTGAGTAAAGTGAGGGTAGGAAGGCAGGCCGTATCTAAGAAGGAAGTAAGGGGAGATATAATTTCAACAGAGATGATAGAAATAAAATGGAAATTGGGAAAAAAATATTCATACCCAAGAAAGAATAGGCCCGATTCATCGCCCTCACTAATTTGAATCCTCACATTTATAACTGAAATGGAACCTTGATTAGCCTTAATTAACTATAAATTGATTGTTGGTCGTGGGAGCTCCTCCATCATAATGTTGCAAGGGCTACTCCATGGCAGGAGGACATTACCCACCCCCATCGTTATTATCATCTCTAAACTTGGAGACCCAGAAACCTTCATAATGATCATGCGAGAGCAAGGCATGAATGAGGCCATCCTCAAATTTTGTTTGCTCATGATAACCTTCCAAACCACCTGTATGTGATGCAACCTCGACATGATCGGGGATGTCGTCTTGAGTGTCATCGAGAGGGACAAGTGTGGGCCAAGGATATTGATCTATAGCCATTTTTTTGCAAGGTAAAGTTACATCCTCGATTGTACCCCCCTATCGCCATTCGGTCTAACAACCACCCCATCGAGGGAGTTAAAAGTGAATTTTAATAGTATATTTGAAAATGCACATAAAGAAGTCAAAGTAAATATTTTACAAGCCTATGGTTTCAAGTTAGTGGTTTTGGAAGTAAAAGTGCATGTGAAAATGTCAAATTAAATATCTTACAAGCCTGTGGTTTTGGAAGTAAAAGTGCATGTAAAAAGTCAAAGAAATATTTTACAATTGGTTTTACCATTGGTGGTTTCAAACCCATAGTTTTGGAGGCCCATGGTATTTTCAAAGGTGAAATAAAAAGAATTAATTATTTTATTAATGAATCAACACATCTCTTCAAAATGGTTCATGATTATGTATATAAATAAATGTAAAATTTGAAGAGGAGAGTGTGAAATGAGTTCAAATGTAATATTTGAAGAGGAGAATATGGCATGTGTAAAGATTGAATATCATTCCAAAAGGAGAGAGTGACGAAGAATGTGACGAAGAATAATATATATGTGAAGATATAGAGAAAAGATCAAGTGAAGGAAGAAATATCAAGCAAACCTGGTAAAGGAAAATCTAGCAAACAGACCTTGTGGAAGCATAAATAGTGAACAGATCTGGTGAAGGAAGAAATAACGAAAAGATGTGGTGAAGGAAGAAATAACGAAAAGATGTGGTGAAGGTAGAATTAGTGAGTAGGTGTGGTGAAGGAAATGTGAATTTTCATTATATTTTGAAGAACTTATATTGTAATTGAGGGTTGGTGCCACTCAAACAAAGAGATTTATGTCTATTTCTAATTCAGTGCTTAGCGATGGGGATTATGCAAGTGTTAGTTAATTTATTTTGTTGTAAGACTTCAAATAGTTCTCCAATTTTATTTGCCACCACTCATCAATATCTTCCTCACTCATCATGTATGCATGCATGCAACTATTCTAGAAGTCTTGGATCATGTACTATAGACAACAAAACTAATGTTGTAATCTAACGTATTAAACAGTAAAATCAGTTACCTGTAGTGCAACTAATCAACCATATTATACAAACAATTACTATACATACATGCATACATAGGAGGGGAAGGAAAAAATTAATTATGGAACCAACAAGTAGTCTTTATTAATGTATTGTCAATAACCCAACCTCTTTGCAATTTATATCTGTGTCTATTTATACATTACATCAATGGAGGTAGTTGTAACTATCATAACTACCTTGGTCAATAAACCCAACCAGTTGGTCAACTGTCTCAACTACCTATTTAACTACATATTTAGTTGAATTTTTATTTTACAATGGTCGACTACTTTGCCTAATTGATTAGTCAACTAGGCCTCTACTACAAGGTGAATGAAACAAAATTAGGAAGAGTGACAAGGATCCCCATTGGCTTGCCCTAGGATAAATAGGATAGAATTATAGCCCTAAAATCCAAACATGACTTCCTCTTAACTTATGAATCCATAGAAGAAGCTAAATAATGTGTCAAGGGAAATATCTTGTCAACACCTTAGGATCAGGTGGACTTCCACCTTATCAAATACATCGCTTGTTATGAGAGATATAGCCTAGTATATTCCTGCCATTTCAAGTTGTCATACCAACTAAGATATTATTTACATCAAAGTAATAAAGAGAATTCAAGTTCCCCACATGTTTTGCTTCAATATCTCATAGATATGAGCACGAAGGTCCAAGAAGGAAAACCTATAGCCCTAGCCCACCATGGACTAGTGAAACTACTTATATGTGATGCTTTGTCCAGGAAACCATATCCAATTTTATGGGAGAGAATTCTGGCAACTAGTGATGAAGAGTTCATAGATTTACAAGATAAAGTTGTTAGAATTCAAGAATCACACCCCATGGGGGATTATATAAAGGATAAGAAAATAATGGATAAAGAATATATCATCCACAAAAAGAAGAGGTGGGCCCATAGAAAAGCAAATACAAGGGAGGTAAGAAAAGAAGTTAACATAGGTACGAAGGATTTGGACAAGAATATTCGTATTTCCCTACTAGATATGGGGGGATTACCCCATCTAAGCCCTCACATCCTTGAAAAGGGAAGCTCATTTGGAGATAATAAGAGTGAAGGAAGAGAGTTGAGCTTTACGATAAGATCTTAGGTGTCAAGAAAACTAACAACTGCCCCACCTAGCCCTACTATAAATAATATAAAGGAAAATTATCTTGCTATCCCTACAATGAATTTGTAAGAAACTCAAGAAGTTTCCCATATAGGAAGTGGTGAAATTGGTACATAAGACCTCCTATCCCAATTGGAAGAAGCAAGGGAAAAAGAATTGGAATGAAGAACAATTGTATAATTAAGGATGGAAATAGAAAACACATGTACATAAATATCTTTACTCCAACAAGAATAAAAAATTCCATACCTACAAGAGAAATTTAATATTCTAAAGATGCAACACTTAAACACCATAAAGAAACTAGAAGATGAAAAATTAACCTTAAGTGCAGAGTTGGAGAGACAAAGAGAAGAGGTTGACAACATAGTTCAAAGGATTGTTTTTTGGAAACCTTTGTCACTATATAAGTTGAGATTACATAAGAGATTATGTCCTATAGATCCCCAACAATAAATTATATAATACAACTAAGAGAACAATGGTATAGGTTTGAGTTGAGCAAGACTACCAAGTACCTTTCCAAAAAGACAATCAAAGGGATTTTAATAAGAATTATCACCAATGCAATGAAAGGGAAAGGAATTTAACGTGTGAATTTTACCTTCACAACTATGCCATGCCCCATCCTTTCATTTGGTCTCCCAAACCCTACGTGGGAGATGTCCAAGTCAGAGCCTTCTTCTCATGGGGCCAACATGAATAAAATAGAGCTACAGAGGCACAAAAATAAAGGGACAAAGAACTCAGTAATAGTCTATGGTTCAGGACTGATATAACTAAGATCAAATAAATATTGAGGAATCTTGCATAGGTAATTTGAGATGTGAATTTAATCCCGGTGTTAAAATAAAAATAAAAAGAGGCAATAGTTCAATACCAATGTATAATGAAAAACTCAGGGGAGAAGCTCCTACAACTATGCTAAATAAATAAAGTGGAAAGAGATTACCCCTTCTCTCAAAAAGGAAAAATGGCATTCCCCATGGGGATTGAAAGCTACCCTTTTCATATCAAAGTTATATGTAAAAATCTTGAGAAATATAAATCTTGGATGGATTGGGTTAAAATCCAAGTTTCCTCTTCTCCTTCATCCCATTCCCTCATGTAAATCCATAGGATAAGTATATGCATAGGAAGATAAAAATAGATGGAGAAAAATAGAGCAACAGGTAGGATATCAGAACAACGATGCCATCACACATATAGTATCATATGACCTCAAAAAAGCATGTTGAGAGAAGCAACTAGATGATGAAGAATGAGCAGGACAAACATCAGCTTTTAGGTATTTGTTTTTGTTGCACTAGGGCTCACAACCCTCCATTTGGGGGGTGATGATGGGACCTCAAATTGTCATTTTATTTCCCATCCTACTACCTTAATTTTTATGCATTTTTCCTCGCGAACTCAAGACCTTTCTAAGGAATTATTACTTTTGAATGACCAAATTAGATGTTTTTTACTTGTTCTTATCTAATTGAATATAATTTTCTTAATCTCAAGTGGATGTAATGTATTCCTAGTATCCTAAGTCTTTTGAGGTTAATTATGTGATTTTCATTGCTTGAGTTGATGTGGTTTTACATGTAGGGAAATATTGCAACATTAATGAAGGAACTTGAGAAGGGGGTTTGACCCTCATACCATTGATCCCCTTCAATCATTCACCACAAACCAACCAATTAAGCTAGTAATAATTCCAATGGATTTTTCCCCTCATGACTTTCAAGACTTCCAACACTTGAAGGCAACAAAGATAGTTCAAACTCCTTCAAGATCTTGGAATTCGAATTGGTGGAGAGAGAGGAGTCCTCTTGAGTCAACCATGTTGAAAAGATGAAATCAAGGGACAACACTCATCAATCAAGGACTCAATTGAGTGGATTGGTTAGGAATATTTGTGTCACTTCGAGTATAAATAGAGACTTAGATGATAGAGTAGAGTAGTCAAATCACCATTTCAATTTCTAATTATTGTTGTTAGCACTGGTTCAAATTGTACTAGAGAGGTAAATTTGTGTCCTCCTATTTCTATGACATCTTTTGAATAATGAAGAGCAAGAATTACTAAAGTTTTGTGTATATAAGATTTTTTAAGGGTTCCAAGAGTTTCATTGATTAGGGCCCACTCAAGGAAAGGACATAGGAACCCTCCTTTTTCCATTTTCTATCCTTATAATTTGTGTTATGAATCTAGCTAGACTTTTGTAGAATGAAGTAGTTGTCTTTATGTTAGTTATATACTTTCATTTCCAATGATATGTTTATTGCATGTATTTCTTTGAATGATTTTTCTTCTTTATAGTATGATGATCAACGATTTGAAGTGGATCTTATGTATCTATTACATGATAAACTAATGTTGTAAGGATTTCTTAATCTAGTAATTACATAGTGATGATTGATTCAATGAACCTTTTTCATTTTGATTAACTTTTCATCTACTAGGAAATGGCTCTATCTACATATGTCTTTTGGAATACTACAAGTAGCGATGGAAGTGAAAGTCATTTACCTTAGTTCATGACAAGTAAATTAGAATGAGCTATCAGAGTTGTTCATTTTCCTTGTCACAATCTTATTAGAGTTTTTAGGTCAAATTAGACATCTATAATTTGCATATATATTTCACAGCACCTCATAAGTTTGCACAACTTGTGTGTTGATAATTTAAGAAGAAGTTGAGGAGTCCTGAATATATTGCTTGAATTATTTGGCCCAACACATTACAATTATAATTTCATCGAATTGACATATAGGTTGAGTATCACCCTTTGATGTGTTGCATTTTACCCTATTTCCACCCTTAAATTTTTCCATGGGTTCCTCCCCATTCGAACGAATGGATTATCCTCTCCAACAATTTATCATTTTCACCAAAATGGTAGTGCTCATATTACATGTGTCGCCCTAGTTTTTCACACCTGGAATGTTGGCACCCATGTTGGTTTATCTCATAGGATTGGGAATCCTTGTAGTTTCTTCTTACATTAATTAGCCTCATTCATTTCTCTTCTCTATTGCTACCCTTTTCCCACTAGACTCATGGGAAGTGACATTTGGGTTTTATTTATCATATTACAATTGGACCACCATTTTTTTGTGTTCCCATTTAAATCTTCCTATACCATTTGTCTCATTCATTCCTTCCTTTTGAGGAGACACACTCCAAGCTCATCCTTGGTTTCTACCCAATTGGTATCATGGTCCTCATTCACCATTCAAAACCACTTTTTCACCTTTTTGTTCTCATCTCCTCATTGTAGCATAAATAACAATACCATTCTTTATTCATTATAAAACAAAATACAAAAAACAAGAACATAAAACACAACATTCCAAAAACATCATAAATTTCAAAATAGCCAAAACTAGAAAGAGAAACCATTGTAATATTATTTGATTTAGCAACACTTTCAAGTTGAGTAGCTATCAAAGTCACCCTTGTCTAGAGGATTAGTACTATGCCACATTTTCTTTCATTCATGCAGAAATCATTAGATATTGAGTCTTGTCCATTTCCATCTAATATGACTTGTCTCATCTATTGAGTTTTCACTAGGTCACCAAGTCACACTCATTCTCCTTATATGGCGGTCACCTCTATCGCTCCCAAAATAATTTCAGTATTCCTCACCATTTCATCATGAAAGGAAATGTAGTTGAGTTATATTGTCAAAAACTTTATGGTCATTTTTATAATCAACCTTCATGTTATGATCCATTCAAGGTAAATCCTATGTCAAACACCCATCTTGTCTTCATCACATTGGATCTAATCCAAGTCCTTACATCTATTCATGTTCTTCATAACTCATGTGGGTTTATAGGGAATCATTATTACCCTTCTCCCATAGTTTTACTCCTATTGATGTCAATTCATTTTGTTGTGGGAATTTTATCTAAAGGCCCCATGTACCTTGGATATTGTTTTGATCATTGACACTAATCCTTGTATGCATGGATTTTTATTATTAAATCTTGACTACATGTATTTTTCTAGAGTTCAATCTAAACAGATTTATTTGCATCAAATAAGTTTCTACTCGTTACATTGGTATTCATCATCATCATTGGTAGGCCACCTAGCATCTAGCAAGGATTTTCATTATTGATCCTTTACAAAATGGATTCTCCCATGCCCATTGTTATCACTGAAAAATCGTCCGCAATATTGTACACAATGGTTGAAGAAAGACATCAATGCCAACAACAATTAGTCCACCTACAACACCAAAATCCATCCAAAAGGAAAAAAACGATATACTTGGTTCAAAAATAAAAGTGTGCAAATTCACCAAAGGAAGCATGCGCACAGTACGCAGGCTAAGACAACCCTCAACGCACACTATGCACGACTGTCTATGAGAAAATATGTGCACTTCCATGAACGCCACATTTATGAATCTTGTCAGCCTCTCAACCACTTCTAGTCTGATCCCCAACACGATTTGACACTCATATCTGAGCGAAATCTAGCTTGGAGGCTGCTCAAGGGCTAGGAAGTGCCCTAAAAGGCCCCTTGTTCTAAATATGTACCATGGGTGTGCTAGAAAAATAAGAAATTCAAGGTATTGTTATGCTGCAAGAATTCTTCTTTGAGAATCCTCTTTTCTCTTCGAATCATTCAAGCACCATTGCAAGGGCCATTCCACTCACCTCTTGAGGGAATTGGCATTGTATTTCTTCACCATTGTTACTTTCCATTGCATGAAGAGAAGAGCTCTCTATTAGGGAACTCAAGAGCCTTCCCAAGGAGGAAGAGGGGACTCATAAGTCCCTTCCTTTCTCTACGGTGTTTATCCTATCAATATATTGATCCATTGGTAGCTATATATTGGTCATTTTTTTCTTTTCATGGTTCTAGTTCTTTCAAGCTTCTCTAAATTTTATTTCTTATTTGTTTTTAGTTTTTATTTCTTTGTTTCATGTGTATTTGGTTATCTAATAAACTCACAAAATCCTATCGTGTTTAGCTGACTTAAATAAGCATGCAAGTGTTGTGTTTTTGCTCACCCATGTGAAAAAACCAACACAATAGATTGGCGACCATACTGGGGATCAATATCAAATTCCTCCCTATTTAAGTCTTGAGAGAACTTCTTTTTTATTTTTTTGATATGCAGGTACCAAAACTGGCCTAGCCCAACCTGCCAAAGTCAAAATTCTAAGCTAGGGCAAGAGAATTTCACTTGGAAATTTCTTTCCCGACGTGTGACAGGAAGTGCACGGCTTTCAAGGCCAACAGACGTGCACTTTGTGAACTGTGTGCATGACAGACTTCATTCCTCTGCAAACTCTATGCTTTATGCATTCCTTTCAGAACTGTATCCCACACATAAGTTCTGTTTTCTCAAATTGTAATGGTTTTTATGAATGGTTTGAGGGCCCCTAGCCTTCGGATTTTAATTTCTCTCACTTTGTAAAGAAAATACACTTCAATTAGAGTCCTTTCTCACAACAAAGGTTATCTAACATAAGCACATAGGGGTAAAAAGAATCATTATTCTTCTCTTTTACTTTGTTTCCACATGGATGGCTCATTTGGCATTTAAATTTTGAGTTCAAATTATTGTTTTTTCAAACACAACCAATTAATTTGGGACTAGAAATCAATTTTAATCCTCGAGTATGCTCTTCCCCTGCACCATAGTGTGATCTCGGGAATCAGAAAAGGTTTTTGAAAGAACATTTCATCTCCCTTAACAAATCATTAGGAGAGGACAAATCACCCTAGGGTTCCTCTTGGTTTTTGAAATCATCTTAAAGAATTGTAAGGGCCCATACATGCCCACATGTTTGCAATCTTAGGATAGTTTCTAAAAAATTTCTTAGTTTAGACAACACTCTAGGAAAGTTTAAAATATCAAAGTAACGGGCCCATGCATTCCCACATGTCTACAATCCTAGGATAGTTTTCAAAATCTTTCTTAGTATAGACAACATTCAAGGGAGTTAAAATGATTTGTAAGGACCCATATGTCCACATTGATAGTTCTTTAGGGATTTAAATATTCTGCAAGGTTGTACCAAAGACACATAGTAAGCTAGGTAAGAATATTTGTAAGGACCAAAATAATTCCACATGCTGCAATCTCACACTTAACTTATTAAAAATCTTTTGCACACTTTTCAATTTATTGCACACAAAGCCACTCCTCACACATATAATTTCGATTATAATAGTGGAGGTCAAAGTAAGCTTTATTTTGTAGTACCCATATGTACTTCAAAGGAATTCTGAAAGATCCGACTACTTCTTTGGAAATTATCCACACCCATTTAATTCAAATGAGATTGGTCCATGACCCCATTCTCTCAGCCTACCACATCTAAAAATATTCTAAGAACGCACTAAATTTTCCTCCACAGGAGGTGCCAAAAGAAACTTTTAGTCTAGGTAGGATCTCGGGGGTAGTCATCCAAATAACCCCCCGTTATCAAGTTCTCACATTTCAAAGCAATAGAAGTTGAGAATAGGGATCTTTTAAAATCCTCCAAGTCAAGTGTTCATATACCATAAGGAAGGGAGATACCCATGAAGGGTCGAAGGCCGAGGTTTGGTTGTTCTACACATCCCTCCTTGAGTCACCCAACTCTTGTGAGGGCATCCAACATGTGACCCATTTCTGAGGCCGAAAATCTAAATGTCACACTTTGACCGAGGTACTTAGTGTCCAAACATATGATATCTACCCAGGTAGCGGTTGTTGGCTGCAATCGCACCTTGATCAGATTTTGTGTGGCTATTGGGAAATATTGCCAGCTCTTTTGGGATATGCACCCTCTACCCCTTGTTATAACTAATTACTTCAACCTTCACTAGTTCCTCTTATGGTGTCTTCAGGCCCCACTATTGAGTGCTATTGGAAGACCCAATGCTAAATTGAGAGGAAGGATGATAAGACTTTTAGGACACGAACATTTGTTTTATTTTCCCCCCACGCGGATAAAATCCACCTATCCACATGCTTGTTTATTTACAATTGATTTATGTATGATGTTCATTTAATTACATGCAATTGTGAGTTATACTATCTGGTGAAGGTCAAAACTATAGAAATATCTTGTTCATTTATTTCTCTCTTGTCACAATTTGCACACATTCACTTTTCTAGTCAAAACCATATGGGAAGCACAAAATCCCCTTCATTTTAGACGCTTGCATAATCTACCTCCTATTCTAGGAGGATTTCCTAGTCTTTCCAACTCACCGACTCAACCATCTCACACTCGAGTGAGTACTACTTTTTTGGGGTCATCTTTACTTGGTTCCACTTTGCTTGGGTCAAATACCCAAGGACATCCATCTGTTAGTTCTCCTTCACAAGGAGGCAAGATTCGAATTTCTTCTCAAGGGAGAAGTACAAATCCCTCTCAAGGGATAGGTCCATTACCTACACACACAATGGATGGAACTAATCCTCTGCCAAATATCCCTATGCCATACTTGGCATCCCTCAACATTCATGATTTAACCAAACTCACGAATGATTCCATTTTGCATGACCCCACTTGGCCTAATATGCCTTCAGACATTCCAAAGTTTGAAGGAAAACTAGAGGAAGATCCTACCAAACATGCTATGACCTTCCACTTATGGTTATGTTCAAACAACATCATGGATGATTCCATCCGCTTAAGGCTATTTCAAAGAACTCTCATTGGTTCATCAACCAAGTGGTATGTGGACGAAAAATCAGGGTCCCATGTGACCTTTGAATCATTGGCCAATGCCTTTTTTTCCTTTTTCCAATTACCAATTTGTCATGACACTAGTTTAGAACTTCTATCTGATTTCAAACAAACCACTGCTATCCATATAGCTAACCACATCCATGAATGGCGTCAACGATGTAGTTTGTGTAAAGCATAAACCACCAAATAACAATGTCTTGACTGGTTTCTTAAATCGTCCATCTATGTTATTGCCAAATATGTAGCATCCATTTTTCCTCAATCAGAAGAGGAAGCCATCAAGGCCCAACAATTTGACCTCATATATTCTCAATCAAGTTACTTATACACAGTATTTCATGATGCACCCAGACCCATACCATTTGGCCAAAAAAAACTTGGGATGTCCCATGTTGTAGATGGTTTGATTAGTTCTATGACCCATCTCAACCCTTACGATTACCCATCACCCACTTATGGTGCACATCAATATCTGCAACCATATGGAGGGACGTCTTATTTCCCTCTTCCCACTCACCAACATTCATATCCTGTTGTTCCCACTCAGTCGTTGGGGGGAAACCCACCAGTACCCATGATGCATCTGGTCTCTCAGCCAAGTACGAGTTCACCCTCAACTCCCGCATATAAACCCAGTAGTGGTGGAAGTAATTCAACTTCCTACACACCATATGGATCGTCTCAAAAACAAAATCCATAGTTTACATTTCCTGGTCTTCCCATTTGATTTCTCCTCCACCAGGACAAACATACATTGGCGTTAACTTTGTTCAACCCTCTCCCATTCAACAGGTTCATACTTTTGAACAATTGAATACATAAAATTCATCCCATCAACCGAATAATTCCAAGAAGAAAGGGAAAAATTGAGACAATAACAACCAAAGACCAAGAGGAAATAACCTCCAACAAAACTGTTCCACTGGGGGAAACCAGAATCAAGGCAACCAAAACCCCCAAGGGGGAAAAAATAACAATCAACCACGACAAGGGAAGAACAGTAACCTCAGAACTAACTTCCCTTGTGCTCTATGTGGTGAGTACATTATACTCACCATTTCCCCCAAATTGCCGATTTCAAATGGATGAAAGAATCCATGAACACACAATTCCGTCCAGCACCACCTGCCCCTTAGTAGGCCCCATAACATTATTTTCAACCACCACCTCTGACCCTTTTGCAAAACCCTATTCCACACCAAGGTGTGATGAATACCCAACAAGAGATAATCCCGACCCCACCACAAATGGGGCAATATCAAAACCCAATTCCCAACCAACCTGGCAATCCAAACGATCACAATATCCTCCTTACCAGTGAAGAAGAGATTTTTCTGCAAACACATGGTCGTCAATATGGTCTGCCCCCTTGTAATGATCCCAAGCCAATTTTTTGCTTGAAACCACTAACTGATACTGATTTGTTTATTAATTGTTTGGTATGCAGGTGGCTATTGATATTTCAGCCTTAGGGTTTATTTCAGTTATCCATTCATAGTTCATACAAGATCTACTCAATATATGAAAGATCATAACAATACTCAAGATGTGGAAAACACAAGCATAGATCTAACCTTTATTATGAAAAAGCATGAACTAGATACAATATAGAGCAGATCTGGAATGGTCCTCAGATGGCTCCAATAGATAGATAATATGAGCTGCTACAAAATGCTCCCGACAATACAAAATAAGCCTCCAAAGGATGAATACAAAGTGAATACCCAAGGTGCCAACAACAAGTGAATGTCCAACCCCCCCTAGGCTGCTGGTATGTCTTGCTGGATGATAAGAGGCCAATATTTCGGCCCAGTTGAAGGAGATATCCAAACCATGCCAAACTATACAAAAATGTAGATCGGGACCAGGGAAACCCCTATCGGAAGTCTGAAGCTCAAATACTCAATCCTCCTCCTCCAATGGCTGAAACCCTAATACAACCTGCGCCCTCCTAAAGCCTTGAATAGCTCAATAATTCATTATGTATGAGGGACACCTCTAAAACCTCTGAAACTCTCTAGGATGATAGACTGGGCTATGATAACCCCTTAGGAGAAGTTTCAGCTTCAGATCCTAGGTAGACTCCCTAGATCTGAGAAATACTGAATCACAAGACATCCTCCTTGCCTCAAGGCCGTCCCAACCTGTAACTGAAGATCTGATGGTGATCACTCTTCAAGAAAGAATCCAAAATTTTGGTCAACGACCCGCAAATAGAACCCAAATGCCGGAATACCCCAAGGCTCTCTCAATTGGCTGGATCGAACTCTTCTTCAAGATATGGTGCACCCCTGCTGGAAATCCCTGAACAGTACGACCATGTTGCTTCCCTGAATCGATAAGTGGATCTGTGCTAAGAGTAGAATGGTGTGGGTGGAGTCTTTCATCCCGAGACCAAGCTTGGAACAAGGTGAGTGGGTCTTTCACCATTGAGTTGTTCACAAGGGTTTGTGACAAAAAAACCCTCAAACTGTATGCTCAAGAGCATCAATAAGAAATTACCAAAATCCAGAATGCTTAAGAGGTGCTCCCTAGCCTTCTCTTTATACTTTTCTTCTATTTCCCTGTTGAGTTAAGTTAACTCCTAGAGTTAAGCCTAACTCACTCTCCAGTGCTTCTATTTCTTCATTGAGTTATCCTTTTACTCTTTTTTCTCTTTTTATTAAGCCAACTTAAGAATATAAATTTAGTTTGGTTGACTTTTTCCCTCAATGTGAGACTATGGCCTAGTGGGGATTCCTAGGCCACTAAGTCCTCTCAAAACCTCTTCATCAAGAGGTGGGGGACATTACAGTCTCCCCTGCCAGAAATTGCTTGCCCTCAAGCAATTCCAAACCTGTCTCCCAGACTACTTGTTCATTCTCCCAGGTGGCATTCTCAATGGGTAGATTCTTCCATCTAATCAGGTACTCTCTGATGCTTCTTTTCCTAAGCCTCTTCTCCCGAACCTCTAGTATCTCTTCCAGAATCAGAACAAGTTTCCCTTCTTCGTCCATAGGAGGTAGTACCTCAACAGGTGTAATGTGTTGGTCGATGGCCTTCTTCAGGTAGGACACATGAAATACATAGTGTATTTTGCTGCCGTGTGGAAGTTCTAACTCATAAGCTACGACCCCTATCTTCCTGCTGATCTTGTAGGGCCCAAAGAAATGTGGTTGTATATTCTCTTCTCCACTTCTTTTTATAGAAGCCTACCTGTATGGTTGGAGCCTTAGATAGACTAAGTCACCAACCTCAAAAGTGCGGTCCACCTTGTGCTTGTCTGCTTGGACCTTCTGCTGGTTCTGTGCCCTCTGTAGATGGTCCTTCAACTCTTTGAGGATGTCCTGGCTCTATTGTACCCACTCCTGTACCAATGGTGCTCTGTTGTCACTGAAAGAAATCTCTACAAAAGATAGGGGGTCATGGCTGTATAAGGCCCTGAATGGTGTCATGCTAATGGACATGTGCTGGGTGGTGTTGTAGCAGTACTCTCCCAAGTGTAACCATCTGACCCATGCTTTCTGCTTCCCTGCTAGATAATTTTTGAGATAGCCTTCAATCCACTTGTTGACTATCTCGGTCTGTCCATCTGTCTACAGGTGATAGCTGGTACTAGGGGTCAAGGCCGTACCAATCAATCTGAACAACTCCTGCCAAAAGGTGCTCACTAACCTGCTATCCCTGTCATTGAGAATGGTTTTGGGTAGGGCGTGCAACCTGAAAATCTCCCTGAAAAATAGTTCAGCTACCTGTGTTGCACTGAAGTTGGTGGCTATGGAGAAGAAGTATGCAAACTTTGTCAACCTGTCCACCACCACAAAAATGCAGTCCTTCCCCTATGTTTTTGGTAACCCGGTCATGAAATCCATGGATATGATTTCCCACTTATGCTCTGGAATGGGTAAGGGTTGTAGTAGTCCTGTTGGGTGGGTGTGCTCATCCTTGTTCTCCTGACATGTAGTACACTCCTTGACATGCTTTATGAAATCCTCCTTGAGGCCCTTCCATGAGAACCTCTCCCTTACCTACCTGTACGTCTTACTGATCCCCTGGTGCCCTGCCATTGGCGAGTTATGACATGCCTGCAACACCTTGGCCTTGAAGGCCGATCCAGGAACCAAAAATATTCGGCCCTTGTAATAGATGAGGTCATTTATAACCTTGAAATTATCATCCTGTAGCTGTCTATCCAATAGATGACAAGCGTACTGGCCCTTTGCATACTCCATCACCAAGTGGTCCTTCCAGTCAACTGATACACCTATTAATGCAAAAATGGATGGCCTTCGGGATAATGCATCAACTACCACGTTGTTCTTCCCCTTGACAAACTCAATGTCAAATTCATAGGCTTGTATCATGCTTACCCATTTTTGTTTTCTTTCATTCAAGTCCTTTTTCTCCAATAGGTATTTAATACTGTTGTGATCTGACTTGACCACAAACCGTGCACCTACCAGATATTGCCAAAATTTGGCTAGTGCGTGCATGATGGCCAACATTTCTTTGTCATAAATGTTGTAGAGTAGCTCAGGACCCCTGAGTTTCTGTCTTACATAGGAAAGAGGGTGCCTATTCTGCATCAGTACGACCCCTATACCTTAACCTGAAGCATCACACTCCAATGTAAATGGCAAGTTGAAAGGGCTAGGACTGGACACATGCTCATCACCTTTTTCATATTATCCATCGTATTTTGAGCTTCTTCACTCCATTTGAAGGCTCCCTTCTTAGTCAAATCGGTCAAGGGTGCACACAATTGGGAAAACCCTTTGACAAATTTCCTATAGTATGTTCACATGCCTAAAAAACCCCTTAACTTTGTGAGTGTTTTAGGAGTAAGCCACTCCATAATGGCTTTTATTTTCTCCTGATGCACCTGTACCCCCTTTGCTCCAATGATGTGTCCCAAGTAAAGTACCTTTGTCATTCCAAACTCACATTTGGACTCCTTAGCGTACAGTGACTGTTCCTCCATGATAGATAGAATTTGATCCACATGATGAAGGTGTTCCTCCCACATTTTGTTGTAAATGAGAAAGTCATCAAAAAATACTAACAAGTGTTTCCTCGGCTATTTGTTGAACACATGGTTCATGCAATATTGGAACGTGGTTGGGGCATTGTTTAACCCAAAGGGCATTACCAAGAACTCATAATGGTCATAATGACACCTGAAAGCTATTTTTGAGATGTCTTCCTCCCTCATCTTGATCTGATGGTAGCCAAAACGTAGGTCAATCTTTGTGAAATAGATAGCCCCATGCAATTCTTCCAGCAACTCATCAATCCTAGGTATAGGGTACTTGTTTTTTATTGTCTTTTTATTCAAAGCCTGGAAGTCAATGCACATCCACATAGTTCCATCTTTCTTCTTGATCAACACTACTGAGGAAGCAAAGGGACTAGAGCTTGGCCTGATGTGCCCCATGTCCAAAATTTCTTTGATGGATTTCTCTATCTCATCCTTGTACTTCTTCGGATGCCTGTATGGTGTGGTGATGAACGGTTTAGCTCCCATCTCTAGCTCAATGATATGCTCAAACCCCCTGTCTGGTGGCACTCCTGGAGGTATCAGCCCAAACACCTTGCTGTGTTTGTCAATAATCTCTTGGATTTCTGGAGTGCAGTGAACCTTACCCTGCTCATCCATACGTGATGAAATCCTACACTCAGCTACATACACGATCTCTTCTCTCTTGAAGATGGCCTCCATCCTCTTAGCTGTGACTATCTTGGCATAATTGCCTGTCATACCCCGGAGCACTATCTTTCTTCCACCCTCCTCTGTAAAAGACATCTCCATCGTCTTGTAGTTGGTGGTGATAGGTCCTAATGTGCTGAGCCAATGAACTCCAAGGATTATGTTAGTGTCTGGAAGATCCATCACATATACATCCTGTACCAACTCATGCCTACCCAATGTAAGCTTCATACCTGGTATGTATATTTCACAAGGCATAGTGCTTCCACTTGCTACCTCCACCTTGAACCCTTCAAATTCCACTGCAGGTATATGCCTCCTCTTCAACAATGCTGAGTCAATGCAGTTGTGATATGCTCCCCCATCAATAAATATTGATACCTTCTGCCCCTACAAGACTCCTCTCATCCTGAAAGTGTTAAATTTGGGTACCCCACTGATAGATGCTAAGGTGGCATTGCCTTCTACAGTACTATTTTGTTCTGGGACCTCCTCTTCTGCTGTCTCTGTGGTTTCGGCCTCTATGTTTTGTATTTGGCCGTAGTCTTCCTCCTCCTCATTGTCTGAGGTCACTTCTATGTAGTGCACTTGGCCACGGCCCATGCACTTGTGTGATGGGTTCCATGGTTCCTTACATGTGAAGCAGATTTTCTTCCTTCTAAGTTCCCTCCTGGTGTTGTCATCCATTCTGCCACGACCCCTCTCAAAACCCCTTAGGTCACGTCCTCCTTGATTCATTGGAGGTCTTTGATCTCTGCCTCCAGTGTTAAGGGGTGGTTTAGGTATAAATTTCGGCCTAACAGCTGGTCCTAGGTCCCTCGTCCTCCAGATCACATCCTGTAGGTTGGTAGGCTTAAACTCCTTTACCCAACCCTTCAAGGGTTCCATCAACCCTTCAGTGAAGAGCATCATGAGTCTGGTAGGTGATATATCATGCACCATTACTGCCAACCTCTGAAAGTCTTCAATGTATGCCTCAGTTGTACCTGTTTGCTTGAGTTGTGTGAGCTCCTGGAAATGTATCTCAGGATCTCCTTGATCAAATCTATCCATAAGCCTCTGGGTGAATTCAATGTAGGACACTATCTGATAGTGGCCTAGGGTGGAGAGTCCATGATACCACCAATCATGGGCCTTGCCATCTAATTACATAGTGGCAAACTTGATGGCTTCCATCTCCCTCATGGGATTAAGCTGCAGATATGTATCCAGTTTCTGCACCCATCCTTGTGTTGTCATCTTGGTCGTGCCATCAAAATATGGGATTTCCATCTTCCCTACTCTTTGTTCAAACTCATAGTTTCTCCTATGGCTCAGCCTAGGCTTGTTTCTGAACTTGAGTTGGCAGTGCTAATCCAGGGACATCTGCCTCTGAATCAACATGTCCAAGCCATAGTACTCCTTAGTACATTGTGCCATCTAATCCACAAAGTTGTCCACTTGTTCCTGTTGCACCTGTCCATCTGTGAACATGGGAAAGTTTGGCCTAGGGTTAGCCCTGCTACCCATTTGTCCATATGACGTGCCTCCTCCCTGGCTTCCCCCAGAATTGGGGGCTTTCTCTAGATTGTATCTAGTTTCACCATGGGATCCACGAGATCCCCCATAGCCACCCGATCCACCAGCTTCTTTGTTTCCATATGTCTCAAGGTCTTTCCCCTTATGAGTCATCTGCATCAATAGCTTGGTTATCATTGTCTGGTTCTCATCAATTTTTTTCAGATTTCCATCTACCTTCTTTAAGGTCTCTGTGATCTTGTACTGTTCCCTTCGACTTGTCTCCTGGATCTCCTCCAAATGATGAACTAAGTTGCTTTCTGTGAGATTTAGGGTCTTATGGAATTCAGCTGCTAAGAAGGCCAAGCCCTGTGGCTCCCGGTCATCTCCAGAACCCTCCATTTCGGCTTCTGTTTCACTGGTTTGTTTCTTCCTTTTGCCCATAAAGATCCCACTGTACCTCTACATGTGCTAATCCCTCTACAGGTTTGGAGGATCAAAGATTTGATACCACTGTAATGATCCCAAACCAATTTTTTGCTTGAAACCACTAACTGATACTGGTGTGTTTATTAATTGTTTGGTATGCAGGTGGCTATTGATATTTTGGCCTTAGGGTTTATTTCAGTTATCTAGTCATAGTTCATACAAGATCTACTCAATATATGCAAGATCACAACAATACTCAAGATGTGGAAAACACAAGCATAGATCTGACCTTTATTATGAAAAAGCATGAACTAGATACAATATAGAGCATATTTGGAATGGTCCTCAGATGGATCCAATAGATAGATAATATGAGCTACTACAAAATGCTCCCAACAATACAAAATAAGCCTCCAAAGGCTGAATACAAAGTGAAGACCCAAGGTTCCAACAACAAGTGAACGTCCACCCCCCCCTAGGCTGTTGGTATGTCCTATTGGATGATAAGAGGCCAATACTTTGGCCCAGTTGAAGGAGATATCCAAACCATGCCAAACTCTACCAAAATGTAGATCGGGACCAGTGAAACCCTTCCCAGAAGTCTGAAGCTCAAATACTCAATCCTCCTCCTCTAATGGCTGAAACCCTAATACAACATGCGCCCTCCTGAAGCCCAAAATAGCTCAATAATTTGTTCTGTATGAGGGACACCTCCAAAACCTTTGAAACTCTCTAGGGTGATAGATCGAGCTATGATAACCCCTTAGGAGAAGTTCAGGTTTAGATCCTAGGTAGAACTCCCTAGATCTGAGAAATATTGAATCACAAGACGTCCTCCTTGCCTCAAGGTCATCCCAAACTGTAACTGAAGATCTGATGGTGATAAATCTTCAAGAAATCATCCAAAATGTTGTTCAAGGACCTGCAAATAGAACCCAAAGGCTGGAATACCCCAAGGCTCTCTCAACTGGCTGGATCAAACTCTTCTTCAAGATATGGTGCGCCCTTGCTAGAAATCCCTGAACAATATGGCCCTGCTGCTTCCCTGAATCGATAGGTGGATCTGTGCTGAGAGTAGAATGGTGTGGGTGGAGTCTCTCATCCCCGAGACCAAGCTTTGAACAAGGTGAGTGGGTCTTTCACCACTGAGTTTTTCACAAGGTTTTGTGACATCAAAACCCTCAAATTGTATGCTCAAGAGCATCAACAAGCAATTACCAAAATCCAGAATGCCTAAGTGGTGTGCCCTAGCCTTCTCTTTATACCTTTCTTCTATTTCCCTATTGAGTTAAGTTAACTCCTAGAGTTAACCCTAAATCACTCTCCAACGCTTTTATTTCTTCATTGAGTTATCCTTTTACTCTTTTTTATGTTTTTATTAAGCCAACTTAAGAATATAACTTTAGTTTGGTTGAATTTTCCCTTCAATGTGAGACTATGGCCTAGTGGGGATGCCTAGGCCACTAAGTCCTCTCAAAACCTCTTCATCAAGAGGTGGGGGAGATTACACCCCTGGATCTACCCCAACCACCTCAGAAACAACTCCAGCTATAGTTGGGCAACCTCTGATGATTCCCCACCATAACAATGAACCAAACCCTTGAATACCCTGCATGTCATTACGACGGAATGTACATAACCCTCATGCTAGGGAAGCCCATAACTACAGTCCGATTGATGACTTAGCACAGTATCCTGCAGCCATGACTGTGTTGGAGATCCTCCAAACCTGTCCATCACAACACAAATCCTTTCTTTCCACCTTGGGGGCAGTCGACCCCGTCGATACTTGACTCATCACCTTTGATCTAGATAGTGGAGAACCACACCTCCCCGCCCTAGTATCTTTCTAGATACCAGTTAATATCTGGAACATAAAAGTTCATCGGTGCATCATCGATGAAGGTGCATCCACATGCATCATGTCCAAAGTAGTATGGCAGAATCTCATCTCATCGGAGCTAGTACCCTCCAACATCACCCTGAGAGCTTAAACGATCACCCATCGTCCCTTGAAGGGATCTTCCAAAATGTCCCTGCATAACTTGGGGGGAAAACCATCCTCATCGACATTGAAGTTATTGATGCCCCACTTGATTACAATATCTTGTTCGAACGTAGCTACATGTATGCTATGAAGGCGGTAGACTCTTCTGTGTTTCGTACGATGATGTTCCCCCACAATGGGAAAATCGTCACCATCGACCAACTTACACATTACGAGCCTAATCATTTTTCCAACATTGATAACATCCTCCCCCTTGTCTGCACTAGCTTAGATGCTTTTTCGGTCATCGACATGGGTCCTAGAATATTCAAGGACCCATCCTTGTTGGGGGAATATCATGGAGCACCACCTCTCCTACACCCTTCTATTTCAGCACAAGTATGTATAGTGTCTTCTAATGGAACAAATATCAGAGACAATACTCCTTTCACAGAGGCCCCTCCAGAGATCAAAATTCCACCAGTCGAAGAACTATTACATCAGGAGTTCCCTGCAAACCCCACTGCACCACTTGTCCTGGATTCCCCCCCCTCCAAGGGAAAATTTTGGTTTGGGAGACAGTCCCCCAAACCATTACCCAAATTCCCTTTTTCTACCCACTACCTGGAGTCCAAGAATTGCAGGTAGTTGTTACTCTCACCCTTCCAAACATGGTTCTCTCCATCCCTGTTTGGTATCTTCATCCACCCGCTATGGTTCCTGCACCATCTCTCCCTCCTTAGATAGAGGGATTACCGATCCAGATCCTAGTACAGGCTCCTGCCACACCACCTCCACCCCCAACTAGTGGCAATGCCACCACCACTAGGGGCAGACGAAGGAAGAATGAACCCATAGCTCTGCTCCCTCCCCGTGCTCAAACTCCTTATGCACCGTGCAAAAGAGACGAACACCCCACTAACAAATGTCTTATTTTTCCCGACTTACACAATCTTATCCAGTTCCCCAAAGAAACCTCATTGCTTTCCACTCCACCAAGTACATCCACTTCTACTAGAAAGTCCTCAAACACACACAATAAAGGGATATGAACCAATTTTGCATGCGCCATATGTTCAGAATATGGCCATTACACTCATCATTTCCTAGCTCTACCTAAATTTCGCTAAACATTAGCCGCAGTATGCCATACATCTCGGCCTGAGCCCTCTTCGACACTCCCTACTGAGGCTCACATTATTGACATTCATCATATCTCGTCGTCAGTCCTTGAGTGAATGAGGTACCATTCACTATATCAAGACATTTGGTTTATTTCAAGCGAGCCATCACACACTGTACACGATATTCATTCTACATCCTCACCCCTTGAGGAAAATAACACTTACCCATTGACAGTTCCCCCTGCCAACTCCCAGGATCCCCTATATTCTCGTAGTTTCTACTGTGACGACGATATCCTAGAGGAACTAACTACCTCTGATTTCCCATGGAATGTGCTCCATCATTGAGCACTTTTTTTTTCACAAGAGGCCTTTCACCCTCCTACCCAAGCCTCTCTGTGCGCAATCGAAACTAAGGATTTTATTCCTTTGGGCCATATAGACTGGTTCAAAAACCCTATCCCTGCCCCCAATGATTTTGAAGAAGGCAACATGGCCAACATCTCCCCCACCATCAAAATTGACATTTCCATTAAACCTGACATCATAAAAGAAATCACCATTGGCGTCGCATGCTCCCCTAAAGAAATTGTTGCTTATAAAGCTCTCTTTCAGGAATATCGGGACATTTTTTCTTAGTCATATACGAAAATTCCTAGCCTAGATACTTCTATAGTCAAACATCGAATCGACACCTGGCCGGATATTGCCCCTATTCGTCAAAAGAAACGCCCCCTCCACACATCCAAAGCTATGGCTATCAAAGACAAAATTGACAAGTTACGCGTTGTCGAGTTCATTTACCCCACTGCGTACACTTTTTGGGTATCCAACTCCGCCCCTATTAACAAAAAACATGGAACTATTCGCGTCTGCACAGAATTTCATGATCTCAACCATGCTTGTCCCAAAGACAACTTGCCTACCCCTTTCATCGACCAAATCATCGACGATTATGTCGGCCATGAGGCACTTTCCTTTATGGATGGGTTCTCTAGATTCTCTACTCCCAAAAGAAAGAAATCTCTTGTCCTCACCAAAATAATTACAGCTATTCCTTCGGATGCTAAAGCTTCCCCCATCAATGAGGATTTCCCCGATGAACGACTCTTCTTCATCCCCTCCGATAACCCCTGGTACGACGACCTACTCGTCTACCTTCACAAATAGAATTTTGGGTCTCATCTCTCTCGAGATGATCATCGACTCATTCACCATCAGGCCCCCCGCTACCTTCTCATCAGAGACATTCTCTATCGACGTGGGTCAACACCATTCTTTGATGATGTCTTACCATCGACGAAGCCGACAGAGTATTGAACGATTTCCACAGTGGTGCTTGCGGTGGTCACCTCTCGGGTATGTCTATCACCCAAAAAATCATTTGAGCAAGGTACTTCAGGCCCACGTTGTTTCATTACTACATCCACGCTGTCAAGCGATGCGAAAAAATGCCATCTTTATGCAAACAAAGCATGAACTCCACCGTCTCTTCTACACCCAGTCATCACAGCTGACCCCTTCTGTAAATGGGGAATAGACTTCATGACTTGACATCCTCCATCCAATAATGAACACATGTACATTGTCATGCCAGTGGATTACTTTGCCAAATGGTTCGAAGCCATGCCCACATTTAACAACATTGCTGACACAACAACGTGTTTTTTCTTCAACCATGTCATTACCCGGTTCAAAGTCCCACAACAGTTAGTTTTTTATCATGATAAACATTTTGAGAATGAGATATTTGCAGAACTCTCCTAAAAATTAGGCTTCACCCATGAGTTCGCCTCCCCATACTACCCTCAGTCCAATGGACAGGTCGAGGTTTTCAATAAAGTCCTCAAAACCATGCTACAACGTACCGTCAACAAACATAAGACTAACTAACATCATATTTTTTTTTCCTCTTTATGGGATTATCGCATGGAAGTCAAAACTGCCACCGGTTTTACACCATTCCACCTCGTCCATGGGATCGAAGCCACCCTCCCTATCGATTGTGAAATCCCCATGTTACGCACTGCAATAGAACTCTTACCTGACACTGCTCCAATGGAGCATCACCTGCTGACCTTAGAGTCACTTGATGAAGACCATTGATCTTCATTACAACACAATGAGGAAGCCAAAATATGGTCCAAAGCCACCTTCGACCGCCATGTCAACCTTCGCTCATTCAATGAAGGTGATCTCATGTTAGCCTATGATATCGCCCATGACACTCTAGGCCATGGGAAATTTGAGTCATTATGGAACGGCCCCTTCATCATCCAACACTGCCTCACTAAAGGCACCTACATATTGGCCTCTCCATAAGGATACGCTCTCAAATAACCCATCAACGAGTTGTACTTAAAGAAGTTTTATGCCTAAGCATAGCCCCCCTACCTTAGGTTTCTCTTTGTACACATTTATAGAGTTTTTAGTCTTCTTTACCGCAACCACTCCTCATGTCTGATCTATCACCCATGTTATTGACAAATGCATCATCCATCATCCTACCACATTGGTTACGTTGACGGTGCCATTCGCTAGACCTAGAATCTCACTTCGGTCGCTTGGGCCCTCTATACTCCCTCACTTATCCTACTCCATTCTAGTGGCATATGTTTGGGCTTGGACACCAACAACCAAGCTGAATATGATGTCATCATTGGTCTCCTCACTGAGGCCAGTCACCACCACATTCATCACCTCAACATTCTATTAGATTCCCAGCTTGTCGTCCTACATCTCAACAACGTATATCATGTTCACGATCCTTTCCTGTTTCACAAACACCTGCAAGTTAGAATCCTATCTCACAACTTTGATTCCATCACATTTACACATATTCCAAGAAACCTCAATCAAGTACAAGATCACATGGCTAACCTAGTATTAGATTGGCATTTATCACATTGAACAACATCATATACATAGCAACATACATCTGTCAAAACACATAACAATAGACATCATACATCATAAAAACACAAAGCATAAAGACACGAATGATAAAAAATGTATCCATCATATATATATATATATATATATATATATATATATATATATATATATATATATATCATCCAAGTCTGAAATGTTTACAAACAATATACATATACAACTTCCCATAGGCTCATGAATCCCCTTGCCCCTATGAGTACAAAAATGGGTATCCAATACCCTATACAAAATCAGGGCCATAAACCCATATACATACAAAATCGGCACTCAAGGTGCCCCTAGAGCTCCCCCTCCAGGTCCTCTGTCATTCGGAGGTGCCCCACCAGTTGGGGGCCCTCCAACTCTAGGAGGAACGCTTCCCCCGCCACTTCTGCTCTGTGGATCAATTTCCGCCACTCAGTTGGTATCCCCACACACTGGTCCAGGACCTCCTCGTCTTGGATGTGGGCCCATATGCCCTCAGGCACACCCTGCAAGACCCGCTCGAACCATCTGCGCATATCCTCTAAAGTGGTCACAACATCCCCCTGTGGCTCTTTGGTTGGTCCAGCACCATCGTCATCTCTCCGATGCCTCTATCCATCCCTTGGCTATGTAGGCTCCTGTCAAGCCGACTCCCGTCGAGCTGCCTCCCTGACGACATCTACCTCTCGTCCTTAGGGTCCAACATCTGCAAAAAAACACCAAAGATAGTGTCAACCTCCATATACATATATAATAAATGTTATCTATCAAAATCACAAAACATAAACAAATACAACACGTAATTATCTAGTCCCAGTCCTCCCTAGGAGTTTACCACCATGTTTGGATCCTGTTGGTAGTCCATACCCGCGTATGGATATCACAAGATCACCTATGGCATCTGACGCACACCCGCGTAATCATGTTCGTGAAATAGTGGCCACCCTCCCCTCCTCCATGACAGGCCAATATGTGTGCCCACCGCATCAGTCGCGGCTATCGTTGCCCCGCTGACTCTAGAAGAATCCATAGGTGCAACATAGGCACCCTCTCTAAGAACCAGGCCACCAGAACAAACTCAAACACAAAGTCACAGGAGTTGACACGCTAACATTGGTTCAGTTGGGACATCATCTTGGTGTGCATCAACACACCCCATGCAAACAGGTCCCCATCCAGGACCTACTCCACCACCCTCAACTGACCACCAGTGATCTGCTGAGTACCCAAGGATCCATAGGTCCTCACCACCATTGTCGCAATGCACTCATTCAATAAGTCATTTATGGCTTCGATACGAAAAACCGAACCCGACATCGGGCTCGGACCAGAAAAAATGGTGAGCCACCATGGTATCCACCCAATCCTCCCTTGGCAGATGGGGATCGACGACTAGTGCCCTCCCATGAAATGGGAGTCTCGTCAAGAAGTACACATCCGATGGAGAAAATAATGTCAACTGCTCCCCCCTCACAATGAAGCACTGCAGATCAATGCTCCACATCCTAATGAGAAACTGTAGGAAGTAGTCCTATGACCGTAAAGGGGGCAGTCAAAGAACTTGAGCAACCCGCAGGTTGCCAAGTGTCTATGCACGTCGTGTTGCACCCTCACAGCCTCTCGTAACCAGTCCCAATCCCACTCCCGCTAGTTGATTAGCATCATGCGCTAGAGTCTGTTGATCACCTGCATCCACCCAGAAACATCTTCTCAGCCACATCATCCATCAAAAAAGCATAAAAATATCAAAATATCACAATCCCTTATCCTACCCATAGTGCGTGGCTTTCCCCCAAAAAGTTGTGCACATGTGAGCACTTGTTCTTAGCACAGTTGCGCACCAATGTGAAGCTGTCTCACAAACATCTGTGCATTAGGAGTGCAGTTGTCCGTTAAATAGGCGTGCATCCCATGTGCTCCTGTCTAGCCAACCCTCGCACCCACATGTGCGAAAGTCTCAAGGACAACCGCACATTATGCGCAGTCTTCCTCAGTACAGTCACACACTCCTCTATGTGTGACTGTCAGGATAAAACCCACACATAATGTGTGGGAAATTGGATTATACCCGTGCACATATGTGCGGGTATTCCCCCTTTTCTCGTGCACTTGTGGGCCCCTACCCTTAAAACCCTCTATACGACCCTCTATACAACCCCTACCTACAAACTATCAAAATCACAAGGTACGGGATGATAGGGCCACTAACCTATCTCTCGTCGCTTCGGGATTGGTAGCCTCACGCTCCCGCAATATCGAAATCTCCTCACAACTCTCTCGTTAGCTCAACAATAGTGGAAGGTACAAATGAGGTGGCATTGTGGGCCCACCATCGATATATAACCCCTCTTTCCCAACTTCCACACTCTATTACAGGAGCCCAGAGCCTCTGTTTTTCGATCCGTTCTCAGCCACAAGATCTTGATCCCACCATCTACACATTCACATTCTCCGAGTTATCATCTACACTTGGCCCGAGAGGAGCATTTTTCTCACGCCATGCTCAGGTACACATGCTCACTTTTAGTTTTAATCAAATAGTTGTTATATATTCTTTCCAGATATTGTTCACATCGGGTATTTGGTTTTCATGTGTGTAGGTACTTTTTCAGCAAGCTTACAACCCCTTCGGGTATATGTTCGACACTGGCATGTAATTATTCCCTCTGTAAATCAATTGCATATCCCCGTCACACCCTCTAACATTTACCTTTAGGATCCCTACATTCGGCTCTGCAGTATCTTCACCTCTACCACATATTGGTACTGATATCCGATAACACTCTCCCCCACATGAGTTGTCCCATTCATTGTTCCCCTAAAAAAATCGACACTCATGTAGATTTCACCCCTTAGGATTGGGAGTCTCGATAGTATTTTTCACTTCCAAGAATGAACTCCGTACTTCTTCTCATCATATTGCTAACCTTCCCAATGGACTCCCAGGTCATATCATCCTCCACTTAGTTCTATTGACCGCACCTTGGCAGTTTCATTAGCCCTCCATCTCATCCACTATAAATTTTACCATCTGCATATTGTCCTCCATCCACTTACCTAATACAAAAATCCACCCATGGGGCCCCCACCCTCCACTAGTTCTCTTTCACAAACTTGCGCCCTAAATAGGCCAAGCCATCTTTCACTGGGGCACTCATTTCTGTATCTATATAATCAACCCAAATTATTCTTTATTTCTTTGGTAATTGTATAAATCCTTTGTTTCCAGCATATACATAAAAATTTTGTCGTCATCCTTGATGGCCTTCTTTTACCTAACAAAGAAACCCATGTCGCCCTTGGTTGGGGAATCCACCCTTTTTTCATATTGACATCATTAACAAACCCCGAGTATCCCAAGTCCTTGTACCCACGATATCTGAGTTTTCCCACTTTGTTATCCTCTAGCACAGTTTAACCCCGTATCTATTCGTCCCCCTGACACTAGATCCAGTTTTACGGTTGCTACCAATCATCCCTCAAAACCCCAACCAAGGACAGTCTTGAATCCCATAACATCTTGAATTCGTTCATGTTACTCTTCAGTACTGGATATCATCTATTACTCAGTGGATTTCAAGAATCCCTTAGCTTCTTGGCGTCGCGTCTCCCTTCATGTCGACATCAACACTGTTTCTAGAAGGATGACAATATATTGACTCCCATTACCTTTTCAATGAGGAGTCTCAGACGACACATAGAGAATCATCATTGCTTTCTGATTCTGTTGATCCCCATAACATTCGACTTCAACAAACTCCCATGTTATGGTGGGTCTTAATATGCAACTATTGCATTTGTTTCATATCAGTCAAAGACCTATGAATTTGTAGGCCATCAATGCCTACGAATCATCGACAATTCTTACAGTCGTCCTTGACTCACTTCAGAGCTCGTTCACCATTCAGAATTGTCATCTACCATTATCAACCGCCCTCGAGGGTGCTGCAGTTATCTACATCAACATCCATCATCAATTACAGTCCCACATCTTGGTTTCATGACACGAGCATGGGGCATGCCCGCCTCGTTTGTACACAGATTTTATTTTTTCCTAGAGAAAGGTTTGGGTCCCACAATTTTCCCTCTCCCTCCAGCGGATCGCTCTTGCAGTTCCTCTCTTCACTCTTTCTTACAATGGCACTCTCAAAAAAATAAACATTGATGTATTTCATCTATACGTATGCTCCTAACCTCACACATCAGGGGGCATTTGTTATCACTGAAAAATCTTTCGCAACATTGCACACAATGGTTGAAGAAAGACATCAATGTCAACAACAATTAGTTCACCTACAATACCAAAATCCATCCAAAAGGAAAAAAAACTATATACTTGGTTCAAAAATCAAAGTGCACAAATTCACCAAAGGAAGCATGCACACAGTGCACAAAATGCGCAGGCTAACACAACCCTCAACGTGCATTGTGCGCAAGATGCATGACTGTCTAAGATAAAATCCATGCATTTCCATGAATGACGCATTTATGAATATTTTTGGCCTCTCAACCACTTCTAGTCTGACCCCCAACACAAATTGACATTCATATCTGAGAAAAATATAGATTGGAGGTTGTTCAAGGGCTAGGAAGTTCCCTAAAAGGCTCCTTTTTCACACTATGAACCAATTATATCTTGCCATGAATGGATGCTATAAATATGTGCCATGGGTGCGCTAGAAAAATAATAACTTCAAGGTATTTTTATGCTGCAAGAATTCTTCTTTGAGAATCCTCTTTTCTCTTGGAATCATTCAAGCACCATTGCAAGGGCCATTCCACTCACCTCTTGAGGGAATTGGCATTGTATTTCTTCACCATTGTTACTTTCCATTGCATGAAGAGAAGATATCTCTATTAGGGAACTCAAGATCCCTCCAAAGGAGGAAGAGGGGACTCATAAGTCCCTGCCTTTCTCTACGGTGTTTATCCTATCAATATAATGATCCATTGGTAGCTATATATTGGTCATTTTTTGCTTTTCATGGCTCTAGTTCTTTCAAGATTCTCTAAAATTTATTTCTTAGTTTTTTTTTGTTTTTATTTCTTTGTTTCATGTGTATTTGGTTATCTAATCAACTCACAAACTTTTGTCTTGTTTATCCGACTTAACTAAGCATGCAAGTGTTGTGTTTTTTCTCACCCATGTGACAAAACCAACACAACACCCAATGTCGATTCATCATCACATTGTGGAGAGTTTGTACAATGTGATGATCACACTCAAGATCCAATTGAAGACTACAAAACATGTCTAGTTCTATCCTATGCACCACATTACAACTTCACCAAACTTCAGTTATCAACATGTTCCAAGCCCTACCTCAAGGGGATTATGTTACAACAATTTTATGCCCTCCTCTAGGTTGCATTCATTCATCTCACTTTTCTCCATAAGCAACATTTATTTTTGTATTATGATCCAGCTCTAGATATCTCATAGTACCTAGGTTGGAAGTTTAGAATTGTATTTGACTCAATCATATCACAAACATGGGTATGCTCAACTCATTGAAGAAAAATAAAATGAACATGTTCATCACATATATTGTTGTTTTGCATATGGCCTTCTTTCTCTCTCCAAGCACGAGTACCCATCCATGAGGCTCTCTCTCTTTCTTTTAGTCATCATATTGGCTATGATGTATTTTGGTTCTACATTTTTTCCCCTAACCTCACACATTAGGATGCATTTTTTACCACGTCATTTTTCTCTACTTGAGAAGATGAAGGGGTTTTCATGTAAAACATCATTTATGGTTGGATACCATTATAATGAAACTAATGAAGCATCATGTTACAATAAATGGTTGAATTATATATGGAGAATCAAATTCAAACCATGTGATTGACTAAACTTATGACTACACGACCACTCAGTTCTATAGGTCATGCAATCTGCATAAGTAATCCTTCTATATTTCTGTAATTTGCATATACCTCACCAACATATTAACTTACACGGTCAAGTATATTCCATACACATTCATAGATTGGAAAAGGATAAAAATCTTGTCTTTTTTCTTGTTGTGATAAAGTATTGAAGTTAAACTTGAGGCATTTGCATGGCCTAAATTGGAAAACATCAATTCTAATGCACAACATTCTCTGAAGAAAACTTATAAATATAGAGACCCCTCAAGAGTTCCAAGAGTCTAATGATTGTAAGGTTATGTTACACAACTATAATTAGGGATTTGTTATTTTCTTATTCTAGCAACATTGTTTCTCATTGGTATTGGCATTGAGCCTTTTCTTATACCATTCAAGAGAGTCTCTTCTACAAATTGCTCTGATTTAGAGATAAAGCCTCAAATAGGACAAGACCCACCCAAAGAGGAAGCTTGAATGTCATTTTCATGGCTACTCCTAGGTGACATTGTTCTTTATTTTTGAAAATTTCTTCTTACTCATCAATTTAAAACTTTGGGTTCTCTTTCCACCAACCAAAATTTGCATTGTAATGGTTGTTTCATCTTTGAGTAGTTTTATTTCTAGCCTATTAATAGTGTAACAATTTTGATTGTGTCATTTTTTATTGTCATATCTTTCATAATACCAAAGAAGAGGTTCCAATGTGAAGGTCCCCCCTTATATTGCTTAATCATCAACAATCTACATAAGGAGTTATCCTATGAAGGTCTCACTTTGCTTCTCTTTCATACTACTAATATTTCCATATTATAGGAAAGGAGTATTCATGCGTCAAGAACCCTCCAAACCATTTATCTACACCAATAGATCCAACCTATTGATATAATTTGTTTCATACTCATGAGCACTAAATATCCCAGAACATAAGGCATGGTTTTTACCTTTCCCACCAACAAAGAGTTATTTCATGGAGAATACTTGAGAAATATATGATCTTAAATTCATATGTTTGTTATGTTGAGGCTGGGAGTTTCAATAATTTCTCTACACCCAATATGACCAGGCTCATCACTTCGTTCTTTTATCATATATAAAATTCTTGTAGAAATGAGAACTATTTGAGCTCTTTGCTTCCTAAACCTATGCTAGACTCACGCCAAGAAATATGCTACCTATCAAGCCCACTTGATTAGCTAGACTTGTATTAGGAGGTTCTTCCCTTTGACCAATGATGTTGGAGAGGAATTTCCTTTTTCTCCAAAGTTCCTGCCAATATTGTGCAACTGAGCCCCCCTAGCCCTATGCATTTTCTAGTGGACTTAATCATGTTGTGCCTCAATCCCTTCACACTGATAGATGAATACATGGATACCTCGTCTCTCTCTTCCAACTATATTTATACTTATATTTCAAGTGATGATGTTGGCATTGATCTAGGACCTCTCACTCCTGAAGATAAGAGGTTTTAAAGGATTGGAAGATCTCGGGGTCAAGCATTTCGAAGGGATATATAAGGAACCTAAGAGGGTGAACTTGGTTGAGACTTTAAAATTACTTTCTTACTTTCCAAGGATGATTAATGATTACCTTAATGAGGATTTGTACAAACATGTGAATAGGGAGGAGCTTGTAGCAATCCTACAATGATTTGGTAAGGACAAGAAGGGTGGTCAATGGAATTTTATTTAGAATTATTTGATTTCTTGGGTATATATTGAGAGTGGTGGAAGAGGTAATAATATCAAGAAGAATGAAAAATAGTTCAAATGCTAATTTTATCTCCTTGATACCAAAACAGGATAGTCTAGAGTCCTTTAATTATTCTCAACCTATTTCCCTATGCAATTGTCTTTATAAGATAATTGAAAAGGTATTAACACTCAGAATGAAGCTGATCCTTTCTGAATGCATTTCAAATGAAAATTTTATCTTCCTCTGTGGGAGACAAATCGATGAGGCCATAGGAACAACACAAGATGGGTTACATTTTATAAAATTATCTCATATGTCGGCAACAATAATTAAACTTGATCTCTCAAAGGCATATGACAAGTCGTTGGTGACCTACCAGGTCCAATACCCACAAAAAATAGAGTTTCTTGATGACTTTGTTAGCGGATTCAAGTGCTCGTTTCTCCTGGATCGAATCCTTAAATTTATTAGGTTCTGGTTCAATAACCAACAATGTCCATTTGTCGGGCCAAAAGCACTAGTCTTAAGCTCTCTCTGTCACAATGCTTTAACTCTCCCTTTACAACTAAACACTTTTTCTTGTTCGGTGCTAAGCCCCTTTTCTCTGTGTGAACAAGTGTGAAGTCTATGGGCCAATCAATGGCAGTTTAATCAAAATGTCGAAGTACCAGAAAATAGGGTCAGAGTTAAGCACTCTGATGGATCAGATCCAATAGAATAGGAAGCTTTGTCAAAGTCCAAATCCCAAAGGTTTCGAGGTCAAGACGCAACAAGGAACTCCAAAATGGTGAAGGTATGAAAACAATGGGATCCTGACTAGAAAGGAATTCGAGTTGATAATTATGTCGAATGGATTTTGTTCGTCGATCTGGAAATAAATTCCACCTCGATCTGATCTACATCATTCATTTAAAATCAAACAAAACACATAGATTTCTAATAGGTTTTGTTCGATTTGGAAACCTCATGTGGAATCACAACCATTCAACTCTGCAAATTAGTATTTCTCCTGCAATAAACACTTCGATCTAAAGATTTCTCAATACCACAATAAATTTCCCAACGGGATCCAATTACACACACAAAGAATACTCACTCTGAAATTCCTATTATCTAGAGGAATAAAATATACATCAATATGCACAATTCCTTTTCTTAGTCTCTCAGACCTCTGCACACTATACACTTAATCTCTCTTTCCATGTCCATTACCAAACTACATCTTAGAGCTCTAAGGTAGCTCACAAACCAACCTATCCCAAGTTATCTCAAAAAATCCCAAATTTGCTAACTCCATCCCTAAAACTTAGCAAACTGACACCTATCAAAAATAATCAAACGAGGATATCTTCTAGAGATACTTTGTACAATTATTACAAATGAAAATAAAATTTATGAAACCAACTTCCTTAGTAAAAGTTTGTGATCCTTAGGGTCAATTTCAAATGACCTTGTTGATTCTCCTACAACAAACTCCCAACGAACAAAATATTCATGGACTCGTTTCCATGAGGTCTTCAACCATCTTTCCATGCTTCTAGATCTCTGCAATAGTTATCCAAGTTGTATATTATGTTGGAAGATCCTTCCGCTTGACTAAATACTCATAGTGATCCTGCTTTTTGGTTTTCTTAATAAGCTTTTGATCAAGAATCTTCTCCATTTGCAATTGTTTTGTTGTAGGTAATTTCTTCATCCATTGAACTTCCTCTTGGGAATCCTCATCCTATGCTTCAGTTTCTCTATAAGGATATAAATATGCAACATTGAATAATTGTGAAATCTCGATATCATGTGGTAGCTCAATATCATAGACATTAGTTAAAAACTTCCTCAAAATTTACAGGGTCCTATCTTCTTCAAATTCAACTTATTATATTCTCTTCTTGGGAATATATCTCTCCTCGAATGTGCCAAAAATTGATCTCCAACTTCAAAATTGATCTTCAACTTTAAAATTGATCTCTCTTCTCTTTAGATCTTCTTTTTGTGTGTACCTATGACTACTGTCCTGTAACTGGCCCTTGACATGTTCATGCAACATTTGCATTGTTGTATCAAAATAATCTGCATCAACACTCCTCATTTATTCATTTCCCATATCTCTAAGTTCATAAATACCTCTTGGGTGCATACCATATACAATTTGAAACGGTCTTTTCCATGTACTTTTGTTAGGTGAGTCATTGTAAGCAAACTCAGCTTGTGCAAGAACTTGATCCCACTGATTTCTACGCTCATTTACCAAACTCCTCAATAATTTTCCCAAGCTTATGTTTTCTACTTATGTCTTCCCATTAGTTTTTGGGTGATAGGTTGAGCCAAATGAAAGGTTTCTTCCAAGATTTTTCCACAATGACCTCCAGAAATGTCCAACAAATTTAGTGTCTCTATCTGAAACTATACTTTTGGGAAATCCATGCAATCTTACAATTTCTTTGAAAAACAAATTAGTAATATGGGTTGCGACATTAGTTTTATAAAAAGGTACAAAAGGTGCCATCTTTTAGAATCTATCAACAATTACAAAAATTGAATCATTCCCCCTCTGAGTTTTAGGTAAACCCCCCCAAAAATCCATGCTTACGACATCCCATGGTCTACTTGGTATGGGAAATGGTTGATATAAACATGTGTTTTGTTGCTTCCTTTTGGCATATTGGAAAATTTTACATCTTTCTACAAATCCCTTAACATTAGAGATCATACCTCGCCAATAATAAGAAGAACTTAACTGAGCATAAGTTTTGTCATGTCCGAAGTGACGAGCCAATACTCCATTGTGATTTTCTTTCAATAAGTTGTCCCTCATTGAGCATTTTGGAATGCACAATTGACTTCCTTTTAACAATAATCCTTCCTGAATCATATACTCCAACCAAGGAATTCTATCTATAATTATTGGATTCTCACATGCTTCATAGGCCTCCTTGAATTATGAGTCTTCTTGGTACATTTCTTTGAGATGCTCAAATCCCAAAGTACTCACTTGGAATTCCTGCAAAACCAAACACCTCCTGCTCAAAGCATTTGCAACTTTGTTAGAATTCTCACTTATATGTTTAGGAACAAATGTAAAGTTTTGCATAAATTCTACCCATTTGGCATGTCTTTGATTTAGCTTCTCTTGCTTAGTTATAAATTGCAAAGCATGATTGTCAGTATAATTATTTATAGAATTATATAATTATTTTTCATAGGTTGAATATCTTTGTTTGGATTCATTCAAATTCTCACTGAAATAAGCAATAGGCTTATCATCTTGACTTAGAACATCACCAATGGCTATTCCACTTGCATCGCACTTGAGTTGGAAAGGTTTATGAAAATATTGAAGAACTAAAATAGGTTGTTCAATGATATTATCTTTTAATCATTTGAACCCCATCTCTGTTATTGTTGTGCACTTGAATGGTTGATGCTCCTTCTTGATAGTCTCAATTATTGGGGCACATATTCTACTAAAATTTCTAATGAATTTTCTATAGAAACCTTTTAATCCTTAGAAATTTCTTACCTCATAACTATTTCTTGGAGAAGGCCACTCCTTGATATCTTTCACCTTCTCTCGATCCATATTCAATCCATCCTGAGATATTACAAATCCAAAATAGAGTAATTTTGTCTTCATTAAGGAACATTTCTTCAAATTTATCAAAAGTTTCTCCTGCTGCAACTTCCTCAATACCAGTTTCAGAAATATTAAGTGTTCTTCCCTTGTTTTGTTGTAGACAAGAATATCATCTAGATATACAATTACATATTTCCCAATAAAATCCTTAAGGACTTCATTCATGAGCCTCATGAATGTACTAGGTGCATTTGTCAAGCCAAAAGGCATGACAAGTCATTCATATAAACCATCATTTTTCTTAAAGGTTGTCTTCCATGAATCTCCCTCTCTTCTCCTAATCTGATGATATCCACTCTTCAATTTTTTTTTTGAAAAATAATGTGCACCACTTAGACAATCCATTAAATCATACATATAATGTAAACGAAATATGTACATGATAGTAATATTTTGTATTGCTCTAGAGTTAGTAGACGTTCTCCATCCTCCATCCTTATTTGGACTCAGAACAGTAGGCACTGCATAAGGGCTCAAACTTTCTCTGACCAATCCCTTATCCAATAGTTCTTGAACCTAATTTATGATCTTTTCATTCTCCTTAGGTGTCATCCTGTCGGTTGCTTTGTTTGGAAGACTTGTTCTTGGAATCAATTCTATATGATGGCTAATGCATCTTATGGGTGGTAAGGCATTAGGAAATTCATCAACAATGATATCAACAAACTCATCTAATAATGCTTGAACTTCAATAGGTAAATCATTTAAATTTGTATTGGTAAGTACTACTCTTGGCTCACCAGTCAAAGAAAATTGTACATCATCTTCTTTCTTGATTTAATGCAACAGTTCCTTTCCACTCATCAGCAACAAACTTGGACCAACTTCTTCTTTAACTCCTCTGTCTTTCATTGGAAATAACACATGCTTATATCCACCCTTTTCAAGAGTATAGGTGTTCCTTCTCCCATCATTAAAATATTTCCTATCATACTGCCATGGTCTCCCCAACAAGATATGACATACATCCATAAGCATGATATCACATAAGATTTCATCTTTGTAACCACCAATCTGAATTTCTACCTTACATTGTTCACCTACTAGAATCTGGTGTCCTTTCTCACACCAAGACACTTTCAATGGAGTAGGATGTACCATCCTCTGCAATCCCAACTTCTCCACCATATTTTTAGAAACTATATTGTCTGTGCTTCCACTATCAATGACCACCTTGCAACATTTCCCCCTTGATTTGCACATGGTTCTAAATAAACTTTTCCCCTGGGATGGTTCATCAGTTTCCTTTTCTTCCTTAATCAAAACTCTCTTCAACATTAATGATTCACCCATCTCAAGAGTTTCTTCTTTTACCTTTGCACTTATTGTCTCTTCTTTCTTCTCTGCAATATGAGCTCCTCTTTGGTTTGATGACTTATTCTGAGGACAATCCCAAGACATATGTCTTGTTTTTCCACAAGTATAACACATGATTTATCTACCTCTGTCTCTTCCTCTTAACTCTCCTCCTCTAGGTGAATGACTGTTATAACTCCGTACTTCTTCCCTAGAAGCCTAAAATCTTCCTCTGTTGGATAATCCCTTTCCTCTTGCTAAAATCCTTCCTCTGTTATTTTGGCTTTGCTTTCTAGCCAATTTTTCTTCTACCTTTAGGGATGCTTGTTAAGCATATTCCATTGTTCTCAGGGACAAAAGACTGATCTCATCTTGAATACCATACCTTATTCCATTTATATATCTGGCAACATTTTTTGCATCTTCTTCTATATGAACTGCTTTGATATTCATCCTATAGAATTCTTCAGTGTATTCCTTCATTGCCATGGATTTTTGTCTCAACTTTTGCAATTTCTTGAATGGATTCAATTGATAATCCTTTGGCATAAAATTGCATTTTAATTTTTCCACCATTCTATCTCAGCTTCTAATCTTAGCCTTTCCTTTCCTTCTCCTATCTATCTATAACTCATCCCACCATAAAGTTGCATGGCCTTTCAGTCTTGTCATTGCATATTTCACTTTATTTTTTTCATCCACCTCTTCATAGTCAAAGTACTTGTCCATTGCATTGATCCAATCAAGTAATTCATCCACATTCAAGTTACCCTCATACATGGGCACTTCCATCTTTGGTCTGGTTCATGCCTTTGTAACCATCCTTATCAGTTGTTCTTCCAATGTTACACCTCCTGGCATTCCTTTTGTTTCCTCTTCAAATCTTGTATCTTCACTCTCACTAACATCCCCTGTGTCAATTTCCCTTCTCTGAGTTGTCTCCATGGCTTCCATCCTCACCTGGATGCGCCTCATCTCCAATCGTAACTCATCGGTTACTACATTTCTCTCTTGGCCTCCTCGTCTGGGTGGCATGTCTCCTGCAAGATATAATTTTGTTGCTCTTATACCACTAATGGTGACCTACCAGGTCCAATACCCATAGAAAATAGAGTTTGTCGATGACTCTTTTATCAACTTCAGGTGCTAGTTGCTCCTGGATCGAATCCTTGAATTGCTCGAGTTCTGGTTCAATGAACAATAGTCTCCAATTGTCGGTCCAAAAGCGCTAGTCTTAAGCACTCTCTGTCACAACGCTAACTCTCCCTTTACAACTGAACACTTTTTCTCATTTGGCACTAAGCCCCTTTCTCCGCGTGACCAAGTGTTAAGTCTACAGGGCAATCAATGGTGATTTAATGGGAATGTCGGAGTACCAGAAAGCATGGTATCATATTTAAGTGCTACGATGGGTTGAATTTGAGCGCTCTGATGAATCAGATCCATTAGAACGAGAAGCTTCATCGGATTCCAAATTCCCAAAGGTTTCAGGGTCAAGACGCAACATAGAACTCCAAAATGGTGAAGGTCCGAAAACAATGGGATACTGAATAGAAAGGAATCCAAGTTGATAATTACGTCGAATGGATTCCGGCCGTTGATATGGAAAGAAATTCCACCCTTATCTAATCTACATCATTCCTTTAAAATCAATCAAAACATATATATTTCTAATGGGTTTTGTTCGATTTGGAAACCTCGTGTGGAATCACAACCATTCGACTCTACAACTTAGTATTTCACCTATAATAAACACTCTGATATAAAGATTGCTCAATACCACAATAAATTTCCCAATGGGCTCCAATTACAAACATAGAGATTACTTTCTCTGGAATTCCTATTATCTGGAGGAATGAAATATAGAGAAATATGCACAATTCCTTTTCTTGGTCTCTCAGAACTCTACACACTACACACTCTCAATCTCTCAATCTATCTTTCCTTGTCCATTACATAACTATATCTTGGAGCTCCCAGGTAACTCACAAACCAACCTATCCCGAGTTATCTCAACAAATCCCAAATATGCTAACTTTGTTCCTAGAACTTAGAAACAAACTAAGACCTATCAAAACTAATCAAACAAAGATATATTTTAGAGATACTTCATACAATTATTACAAATGAAAATAAAATTTAGGAAACCAACTTCCTTAGTAAAAAATTGTGATCCTTAGGGTCAATTTCAAATGACCTTGTTGATGCTCCTGCATCAGTGTCCTAGCTATATTTGAGACTTTTGCTTCTACATATTAGGTTCTCATTGCATGTTGTTAAGTGGATTATGAGTTATGTAACTACCCGTACTCTCGTTGACTTCATAATGGTGTTCCCTCCAAGTTTTTCAAGCCTTCCAAGGGTCTTTAACAAGGATGACCAATGTCTCCTTACCCCTTCCTCTTTGTGGCAGAAGGTCCGAGTAGATCCATTCTAGAGGCAAGGAGGCATAGATTTGTTTAAGGGTATCAGGATTGGAAGGGAAGCTCTATCTCATTTTATTTTCATGGATGACGTTATGTTATTTCTTTTTGGATCTTGCAGAGAAGGTTTGCAAATCAAGGAGATTTCTCAGTTATATAATTTGACTACAAGGATGGAGGTTAACAAAGTAAAGTCTACTCTACTTACTTTAGGTTTGGATGAGGAGAAGGGTATTGAATTTGGAAAATATTTTCATTTCCATCACATGGATCTAAATGAGGGCCTCAAATATTTTGGCTTTAACCTTAAACCTAATTGTTATGGGAAGGCTCATTGGTAGTGGTTGGTTTCCAAAATTGAGAAAAAGATTAACCTCTAGTGCAATCGATGGTTGTCACATGGGGATAGGTTGGTCCTAGTCAAGTCAGTGCTAAAGGTTATACATGTCTACTAGAATACTTTGGACCACATTCCAAAAGGAATATTGGATAAGATTTGAAAGTTATGTTATATTTTCCTTTGGCAAGGATGTAGTGAATTCAAATCTTCACATTGGGTTCATTGGAAAAAGTTGGTTGGGCCCAAGGCTTTGGGGGATTGGGGTCTGTTGAGGCCTCAACAACTCCCCTTAAAAATTTACAAAATAAAGAGGCCCCCATTTCAATTTTGGAAAATACTACTTTCAATTTCTTTTGATTTAGTCTCACTTGATTTGAGAGAATGATTGGTTGTTTTTTGTTTTTTTAATTCTTCACGCTTTTTACAATCGATTCTTTGGCTTATCTTTCATGAAATGAAGATTTGGTGTTTTGATTTATCCGTGTCGTTTGAGTATTTTGGCTCCATAATTTTCCAACAATGCTTGCATGTTTATTTGGACTTATTCAAAGTCAATATCATCCCTAGTTTTGCATAAGTTAGATTATCTTGATGATTCAAGGTTGCCGTCAATTTTTGGTCTTCGATGCATAAGTGAATTAGTTGAGCACTTTAGAGGATTTTTGGATTTTTGGTCTTCAATGCATAAGTGAATTAGTTAAGCACTTTAGAGGATTGAAATTTTAAGAAATTCAATCTGCACCTTAAAAGAATACATGTTAAGGAGTAGAAGCGAGCTATCAATTTTGAATTTACATAAAATGTTTTTTTTTTTTTTACAAATCTTGAACTTTTACTCAAATTTATCCATTTTCTATAAACTTCTTTCTCTTTGATAAAATAATATCAATTCAAAACAAGGTTTTCTCATACACATTTATTTTGTGCCTTAAAAGAGTGTATGTAAAAGTTTTTTAGTGAACATACAGTTTTTCATTTGAGCAAAACATCATATTTTTAACGGAACAAATCTTTCGATAAAAAAGTATTTGTTATTTTTTGTTTTTGCCATGCTTGAAATTCATGATTTCTAATCAAGCTTTGTTTTGATTCTTATTTAATATTTAATACATTAAAATTGTCAGATTTGGATTCTATTCGATGTAAATAATTTATGTATAATCACATCATTACGCATAGTATTGTTTGATATAAACTTTACATATGTTTACTTCTTTATAAGATCAATCTTTATTAGTTCCTACCCTTCGGGCTGGTAGGAACTAGTAGTAATCGTTTTTATGTCTTTTTATTAAACCTGCATGCAAACCAATAAATTATTAGTCTTTTAATAATAAGTTTTGGCAAATCCATTAATTGTTTTGATGGATCCATTAATTTTTGAAATTGCACTTTGTGTTTTTATCCTAAGTTGTAAGTTGGATCCTAAGTTGTAAGTTGGAGGTCTTATTTGGCCTCATATCGAGGCGAGGCGAGGGTAAAGCTAGGGTAAATTTATAAGTTGGATCCTAAGTTGTAAGTTGGAGGTCTTATTTGGCCTGAGGCGAGGGTAAAGCTAGGGTAAATTTATAAGTTGGATCCTAAGTTGTAAGTTGGAGGTCTTATTTGGCCTCATATCGAGGCGAGGCAAGGGTAAAGCTAGGGTAAATTTAGATAGTTCCATGAGTTTCAGTGTTTATTGAACTAATGCTAAAAATTGGGTCTAGCATTAATTCATAACATTAATTGTTAACCCAAAGTTAACCCAAAGTTATTCAAGATCTTATCACTCCTGTCACTCCTGACATTTGTGGGCTATGGGCTAAGTGTTAGATGGTTCCCTTCAAACCCTGCTTCCCCATGAAAATGAATTCATCATAAGTTCGTTCTTCTAAAATGCATTCAGCATAGTTCTGCTTCCTGGTGAAAATGCATTCAACATACCTTCTGCTTCCCATTATGCCTTGCCTAGCATCAAGCATAAACCTACTAACCTTAGGATGAGGCATGTTGATGATGATGAGTCTGTATTGGGAGATTATGATGTGGGTGTTGGAGAAACCAATGGGAAATACAAGTGCAACGAATGCAACAAGGTGTTCAATTGTCATCGGGGCCTGGGAGGTCATAGAGTTAGCCACAGAAAGGTGACAGGCTTCTTTGCATCATCTACTAAGTCTAAGATTGCTGAAAAGAAAGTCCAAGGTCTTGTAGAAGACGAGGAAGAGGGAATAATTACTGAACAAGGAAATCTGAGAATCCACCATATTTCTTCCCAGACTGTAGAGGCTGTCTGCATTAATGCCAAGGGTGCTCATGAGTGCTTAGTCTATCATAAGGTTTTTCAATCTGGGGAGGCTCTAGGAGGTGCCATCGGATTGGGCAAAGATTACCCACGGAGATTAGCTTCATCTCCATGGATGCCCGACATCAAGGACTCTTCAATGATAGAGAGGAGCTCCCCCTCCCTGACCTCAATCAACCACCCCCGAATTTGGAAGCTACTTGGAGCATCACAAATGTGATACAATCTAGTAGAGAACATGCCCTCATTGCTTCTCAAATATGAAATAGAGTTCTGCAGATCATGCCCACATGCAATCAGATTATGAAGATGGAAATCTAGGACCAAATTAGTCAGCATTGGGCGCAGTTCTAATTCAAATGCAAGTAGTCGAAAAAACCGCGAAAAAAACAATCGACTCATGGACGATTCAAATTACTAGTTACCTTCACCATATAAAAGATGCAAATTCCAAAATCTTGCACGAAAGAGAATAGATAACTTTTTGTACCTATGTACTCTTGTAAGCTCAACCATGACAACAAAAATGCAACAATAAATAGTGGATAAAAACCAGTCGGTTCCAGTGAGAGCTTTCTGGTTGCCTTACTTACTGGAGAATAAGTTCATTTCTTCTTTATGGAATACAATAGAGTCCCTCCCATCTATTCCTTAAGGTATCATGAAGCCCGTTCCGTAAGAGTAACTTGTTACGATAGAAGAAGGAGAATAAAGTATTGATTTCATATAGGAGAAGAGCTTGCTCGAGTTAAGTGATAGCTTCTAGGGCTTCCTTGCTTCTGGATTCGAAAGGAGGTATGCTTGTCTTCCTGCAAGGTAGATCAGATTAGAGTAGTCTGGTAAGAAGAAGGCTAGCTCTAACTGTAAGCTTCGGCCTATCAACCCAATTTATTCTACAGGAAGCTCTTCATCTCCAGGTAGAGGACCTTCAGTCGGTTCTCCTAGCGATTTCTCTTCTTCAGGCGAAGCAACTTAACCAGTGGTTCTCTGCGCTGCTCCACTCCAGGCGGGGAAGCTTCGAGAAACTTTTCTTGGGGCTGTTGTCCCTGCTTCGGCTGGTGTCTGAATTCACAATTAAAGAGACCATACTCGTCTACCAGGAGCATGATTTCCACGTACTTCCCATGCAAAATCCTAGTATGACAAATGGAGGAAAGACTGGGAACCGTCAGATGGACACACATCACTTGAGACGTTTTCTTTAAGGGGTGCTTGTGGTGCTTTCCGTTGGGGTGCTTTCCTACGCGCTTGCCAGTGCTTTCGGTGGTTGGTGTAGTCTTATCCGCGCTAGTTGTGCTTTCAGATGGAACTTAATATATCCGTTCATTAATAAGGTGCTTTTTGGTCGTCAATCTTACGCATCAACCTTAGCCCCTATCCTGGAACGGAGTAGTGCTTAAGAACTATAATGATCGATTTATGTTTCACACAGGACATGGATAGAAATGTTACATTGTGATGGGCATAACTTACTCCTCGCAATCTAGGCGCCATTCGATTAGGACATTGCACAATGATTCGAGGAGAGATAGAGATAGGTCTGAGTAGGGAAGCCTCTGCTTTGACTAAATTAATAAGCGTTCAAGACTATCGCGGGCTTTACTTTCCTTACTAAAATCTACTACTTAATAATCGTTCAAGTTATATAATTAATTCGTAGCGGCGGAACTAAATATTGATGGCTTGGTTGGCTTTCTAAGGGTAATATATATGCCTTTAAGGGTTATTGAATATCTGCCTCGCTTGTTTAACCATTAATAGCTTGTTGCTCGGTAGCACATGATATGGCTTTCGATATTTCCAGGTTCTCAACCTTATTCCTAAATGACTTTATTTGAGGGCTACAAACATGCTTTTATTTTCGGCGCTACAAATTTCGCTGCTATCTCCTCCCTTCTTGGCAGGGATTGCTGCTCCCCTTGTTAAAATAAATTAAGCCATTTTATAAAGTTTCAAAACAAATCATATGAACATTAATCATGAATTGTATGTACAATCTAAAGGGTTAAAAAAGTCAACACAATTATTAGAGCATATTTTTCTGAATGGTTATATTTAATTAAAGAGTATTTTTATAACTGGTAGAACTTCAATTTTGGTGTACATTACTTTTGAGACATAACTCTTCTCTGCATGGCCTAATGGCTTACTTTTGCATTTGGCATTATATTTTATGAAAACTCCAAATATAATGGAATTTTTTTCATTTATAATTTTCTTTTGACAATTCTTTACGTGTGACCTAGGTAGCCCAAAGTCATTGAAGGTGCCCGTTAAAATATTTATGGGTGCGCCACCATGCAAGATTGCAAAGGGCGAGAATAAGCGAGATTACACCATGTGGAAAGAACACATGAAGCAAAGAAAATGCTATGTTCCATTAGACTCTTCCAGGTGGGCAAATTGTGACAGTCAACCTCAAGTAACGTGATAATGCAGAATAAGCGAGAATCGTTGAGATCAGAAGACATAGTTTGGATAAGATCAAATCGCCGGAGTGGGAATCTGCCACCAGTTCGCTAAAGATTATCACAAGCAAAATAAAAAAATAAAAAAATCGTGACTCTTTTAATCATTGCTCTAACTGGACATATAGTGTAATAAGAATTAATAAATGAGAGAGAAATTACTATTAGATTACTAAATTCCTTGATTCAATATATAATACACAATACATTTGTGGCTCATTATATAGAGTTTATTGATAGTTATCAGATCTAACTTATTCTAAAGATAATTGGGGAGATTGAGATAATATCTCAACCACATACCAAACAAGGATCTCACAAATCCAACTCTCTAACAACCTCTTAATAATAGGATCACACAACTCACGTAGAGATTGACTCTACTTCTTAATACATCATATTAGATAAGTAGGAATCATATATTCCAACACTCTCCCTTAATGACTACTTATCTAAATATCTTTGTGGTCATATCTTCATCACTGTCATGGCTTCAATTTTTCACTTGAGCTTGTTTTACTACGGACTTCATCCTTGAATTTTGTTTTTGCTTCCTCTTATACCTTGTACCTGCATATAATTATTGATGTCCATATAAAACACAATCCATCTACCGGAATACATAGGTCATCTGCCACTGTAACCGCTAGTTCTCTAGGAATTGTTTTCAGCTACATAGTTCATCAATGTTAAACTCTCCCTTAAACGTAACTTGGTCCCTCACACTCTGAGACTCACAACTTGGTCTCACACTTTGAGATTCTTCCATCTCACATCCCCACCTTGAATCGAAGATCCAAAGTCTCTGATTCAACATCAAGCTAGCATACGAGTACACCTGCCACCCTCGTACCTACCCTAGTGGTTAATTCCACAACTTGATACAACAACCTCTTTGTCTATGAGAGAGTATCACATCCTGTGATCACACGCACTTCTGCGCTACAACACATATGCCTGTTTATGCCTTACTAATAGGGCTTACAACGAACCTGGGGAATTTAGCTTGCCCATGGTTAAGAATTACAATTTGGACCATAACTTGGGTGTCGGGTGCAACTGATCATGCACCCCCTACAACAATTCAATCAGGTACAAAAAACATTCAAAATGCTTTATAACAATATCAAGAATACTCTCACCAATCATATGCCCACTATTACAAACCCATTACATATGTCCATTTACATCTCATCATCATTCTTGACCAAGACACACAACCACTTCACACAACTTGAATAACTATCATCACACATTCAAACAAGAAATATAAACACAACTCAATCTCACTTTTGTGACTTAATTTGGAGGATGTGTGAGTCCGACGGAATGAGCACGTACACCTCACTTCATTTCTCTATAACACCTCCATGTAATGATGCCTTTGTCCTTTCTGCAATATCATGGACAGCGGTTTGTCACACGCCCTTCAACCTAGTCCTCTCCTCGGGTTTCCTCTTCCTTTGTGACTTGTTTCTCGCTTCTAGCTGGAAGCGATCTCTCTGTCTTTGGCGACTGCAAACACACATTTTATAGGTGTCACTATTTCCACAGCGACGACCTTAACAAACCATTACGCCGAACAACACGCATATCGCGTACATCACCATTCACGTGGAAAATTGGAGCATCCAAGGCTTTTGCAACATCTGTACAGTGTTGCGAAGATCTTCCAAATTTGGGATCAGTTGTGAATGCAACTTGATTATTGACCACGATGTGAATAGTCCCTCCAATGGTGTAGCTAGGAAGTGCACTCAAATGCAGTGTCTCATAGACCACACCTTGCCTAGCAAAACTTCCATCTCCATGAATCAATATAGCCAAGTTTTTCTTCCTCTCTTTGTCATTTGAATAATACTGTTTTGCTCTAGTTTTCCCAACCACAACTGGACCAACTGCTTCTAAGTGACTGGGATTAGCAACTAATGAAAGATGGATCCTTTTTCCACCTCTGGTACTGATAATCCTCGACTTGCCGAGAGCCATGGTCGAAGTTGAGCTCGTAACTAAGAGGATCGTACTGAAACCTCGACGGGCGGGAACTGCAAATCGTTTTTCCGTAGTTCTTCATCCTGTGGGCAAAGTACTTCAATTTGGGTCCGCTGCAGCAGTTCCCAGCGTCCTCGATTATGGATTCCGACCATTATTCGGCACGCCTGACGCTGCTCCAGCGCTTGCGCCACCAGTTGTGAGGATCCCTGTCCATCGGATCCACCTCGGGATTCGATCGCTTGACCTTATGAAACCACGAGGGCCGAAGGAGTGAGCGTTCGTCGTCAAATCCATTGCAACAACAGAAGAGAATGCCTGCGATCGTAGGATGGTGAGGGCGTATGGGTTCAACGTCCATCTCCCCTGCGGGATTCGATCTGTAGAGAAGGGATCACCACTGAGGGTTCAACGTCCATCTCCCCTCCAAAGAGGTTGATTAACAAAGACGTTCGCGTCAGGTTCACCATTGAATATTAACCACAATCGCCTTCTTAAAGAATTTGGCTATCATCCAAATTAAAACTGGAGACAACATTTTTTCTATAGAGGTCGTCTCTTTCCAACGACCAAAGTTGGGTCTCACGCTCCAAAAAACGCACACAAAAATCTTCGCCCCATGCAGGCTTTCAGTGCTTTCATGTGAGTTGCACGCAAACAAACAATTATGCACGGACGATGAACATGACCGTCAGATCTTCTCAGCAAGAAAGAGTCTCTGCAATGATTTACACCAATTCATGGCTCGGGCGATGACCACAACAAACTGCTCGACAAGCAATTACCCACAGGCTTAACACAACAGGTGGCTTAACACAACAGATCTACTCTCCTACACTAACGATTAACACACATCATTATCTCTCTCATGATCCAGGCCCTCTCGTGAGAGAGCTAGGCCTGTCCAAGCTCTGATACCAAATTAATTAACAGAGGCAGAACTGAATACGTGAGCAGAGCTCACATTCGTTGATTATTGAAGCCAATCATTACATTTATATAGCACAAACAACCTTGAACTGACCTCCTACAAAGTGGATCTGAAACCAATTCTTTCTAAAAAAAAATTAGTCACTCATTATTCTCATCTCTATTTGATATTTATGTTGATGTCTTAAAAGATATTTCTATATGTCAAGATCATATTTTACATAATACTAAAATTTTTATTTGACTTGGTGTAGATATAGCGATCAAAATCTATTTTTAGTAATAGTGGTTATTATACTTAATGATTTTTTGAGATGATGAATTTCTTCTAAGTCTTGTGAATCAATATTTTCTATTTACACTTTAAATGGTATTTGTTCTCAATAGAGATAGGATTAGTAGATTAGATTGTTTTTGTGCAAACCTAGATTAAGTTATATCAAAGCTTAACTATTAATTCTCATGTCTAAGAAGCAACTTTAATGTGGACATCACCATACCAAACGAATATAGGCCTAATCGGGGTCTTGATCGGGTGATGATCCCTATTGCACGAGGGAATTTTCCCACTTGTCAACATGGTCTAAAGCATATACACTTGTTTGGTCAATGCTCACAAGGATGTCCTTTGGAGTAGGATTTTGGTTTAGAAGTATATAGCACCTAACTCACGGTTGACTTGATCAGAAAGAAACACGAATCTATTCAAAATATATCTAAATATATCTAATTGATAGAAGACTCTATCTTTCCCTTTCATTGGTCCATATTTAGCTTGGCATGTGGGTGATGGGACACAAGTGAGGATTGGAGTATATTCCATAATGGGTTGTAAGAGGGATGTCTTTCTTCCTGGGAACTGGTTCTCCATCTTAGGGAAATTGGGAGAGTGGCCCTTAGTTCAATTTATAATCCCTTGGAAACAACCTTGTGAACACAAGGTTGGATGAGTTTGGTTGATCTAGCGTTGAATGTTGAATTTGTGAGTCTTGGGGATGTCTTTGTTTCCAAACTTCATAGGGTGCATATCAGACTAAGTGATAATTCTGATGAACTTATCTGGAGCTACAATAAGGCTAGAGGCAACTACTCGATGAAGTCGAGATATCATGCTCTTTTTGCAACTAGAGAGGGGGCAATTTGCCAATGGTATAAAGCTTTGTGGAAGGTGAGCACTCCAACCAAATCTAAATTGGTTATGTGGCTAGCAATTTTAGACAAGGTCTTGACATGGGACCATTTAGAAAGAAGAGGAAAGGTGGACCCTAATGAGTGTCCCATATGTAAGACCCAATTGGAACTAACTCACGTCTTTTTATGAATTGTGCTTACTCTGTTCAAGTATGGAAAAACATTGAAGGATCTTTATGGTTTAAATCTTTGGGGCAGGGTCATAATATTGAAGCTTGTTTTCTCTCTTGGTTCTCGAGAAAGGAACTAGAGGATTTCTGAGTAGTTTCCTACCTGGTTTTGTGGGGTATTTGGATAGAAAGGAATGCCTCTCTATTTGAAGACACTCACATCCCATCTTTTAAAGTATCATCTCAAGTGATGGGGCTACTACCATACTATAAATAGGTTCCTAAACAATATGTCCTAAGGAGGCTAGACGATTTACAAGTACACAAATCCTTTTCCTGGGGACATTTTGATGGAGCTTGAGAGGGTGAAGATAGGATTGTTGCTCTTGGTTTTACATATCTTTTCTAACACACCTTTATCATTTCAAAGCAAATTTGGGAAGAGAAAATAACCAACTTGGGAGAACTAATGGTTCTCTTCTACTTGTTAAAATTTATCTTGGACAAAGATATAAATTCTCTACAAGTCTTCAATGATTCTTTAATGGTTATTAAGTGGATGAGCAAACAGGAACATATCCAAAATCTTGAATTCTTTGTTGTAGTAGAACAACTCAAACTCATTGTTGGAAACTTCCAGGATCTCAGATTCACACATGTTTTCATAGAACAAAATCAAGAAGTTGATAAGCTCTTTAAAGAAGGTTTGAAACTAATGGAACACCATTTTTTCCTTTCTAAAAGCCATGATGATCACTCTGCGGTTTTGTAAAATTTGGATTTGTAATATATTAATCCAAGACTTGAAGAAGATGGTTCTCTTTAGACTCTTTGATTTTTTTTATTTATGTTATGATTTTGATATTACTCTCAATCCTCTTGAATGAACTTTCTAGACAATGTCATGGACACCTTTTAATTATAATTTTTATTCTATTTGAATTAAAATTACGTTAAATTAATTAAGATGTTTAGACAAATAATGAAAAAGAGTATGTGTATAATATATTTGTAACATTCTTTTAGAAAACATAAGATTGAACGAAATTACACTACCCCTTATACACCACACCAAAAATCATGTAATGGAAAGAAATAATAGAGATGGCCATATGCATGTTCCACGGTAAGTGTCGAAGTCTTAATTATAGGATAAAACAATTAATATTACACTTTAAATTTTAAGTAAAAATCTAATTTAAAAAGTAGAAATATAACAATTAGAAGGCATAGAAAGGCGTTGAACCTATTTTTAGTGTCTTAAATATTTAGTTAAGATGTATAATATTATGTATCAAATGAAGAAGATAAAAACAAAAGACATAAAATATAAGTGTCAAACTCTCTTATTTATTTTTGGGATAAAACAATTAATACTATATTTTAAATTTTAAATAAAACACTAATTAAAAAATATAAATATAACATTTTAAATAAAATTGTAATTAAAGAGAGTAGAAATATAACCATTAAAAGGGATAGAAACAAAAAAAACAAAACATAGAAAGGTGTTAGAACCTATTGTTAGTGTTTTAGATATTGTTAATGTTATATAATGTTATGTATCAAATGAGAAGATAAAAACAAAAGGCATAAACTTGTGTAAATAAAAGCATATAATTATATGATTTTTGTATAAAATTTAAATTAAATAATTTAAAAAAGAAACATTTTTGTTGGTTAAGCAAAGCATATAAGTTATATAATCTTTTATAATAATTAAGAGAATATTATTAAATATGAAAAACATTATCCTCGTTTTTATTATAACGAAAAAAGTAAATAAAAAATGGAGTTTTAAGTGTTTTAGATATTTAGTTAATATTATATAATGTTATGTATCAAATGAGAAGATAAAAACAAAAGACATAAACTTGTGTAAAGAAAAGCATATAGTTATATGATCTTTGTATAAAATTTAAATTAAATAATTTTAAAAAGAAGCATTTTTGTTGGTTAAGCAAAGCATATAAGTTATATAATCTTTTATAACAATTAAGAGAATATTATTAAATATGGAAAATATTATCCTCATTTTTATTATAATGAAAAAAAAAATAGGAGAAAGTTATGATTGATTATAATGAAAAAGGTAAATAAAAATTGGAGAATGTTATGATTGATGAAATTTGTCCCTCGGTTATAAATAAAACTTGGGAAATAGTCCCTCTTTTTAAAAATAAAATTGCAAAATTGAAATAAGATGTAAATGGATATATAAAACCAAATTTAAATATAATGGTGAGAATGAAAATAAAAGATGGATTACTTGCAAAAGTTTATTCTCATAAACAATTGATTATTTTGAAACATCTCCTCATGTAGCTAAGTTAACTATAGATACTTGTTTTTCTATGGTCAATGACTTTAATTGGAAGGTTCATCACATGCATGTTAAGAGTAAAATTCTTTATTTGTTTTAATTGAACAAATTTATATGAAACTATCAGTTTCAATGAGAATTTAAATATAAAACCATAGCTTACAAATTGAAAAAGTCATTGTTTGGACTTAAACAAGCTCCTAGAACATGGTAAACTAAAATCACTCAATATTTTATATTAGTAGGAGTTATCAAATGTTATTATGATTTTAACTTCTATGTAAAATATTGTAATGAATATATATCTAATTGTTGCTTTTCATGTTGATGAATTATTCATTATTGGATGTTAAATTAAATTTTGGAAGAGTCATTTGATATAATTGACTTAGTATCTGTTACATTTCTTCATTTGAGTACATACAATGTTACAAGATGAAGGTATAAGTAGACATTGGATCTAACTAAGAAATTCACTATGCTTGATTGCAAAACTATCTCTACACCTTTCAAAATTGGTTTATAATTGAATGCTAGTTGCTCTAGTTAAAAAATAGATAGTATCTTATATAAACAATTAGTTGATAGCCTTCTCTATCTCATTTCCACTAGATTTGACATTGCATTTGTAGTTGGGGTAGTACCTAGATTTATGTTGAGCCCACATATCAAACATAAGAGAGATGCAAAAATGATTATAAGTTATATTAATTGAACCTATGAATGACCTCTAAGGAAGTTAGTATTATTTTTCAATCCATTAGATGAATGATCATGGAAAGTAAAAGGTATTCATAGAGAGGGAGGAGAACATGTATTGGATGCAGTGTGTACGTTTGATGACATAGATATGATTTGAACCAACTTCCCTTGGATGATCTCCATCATTTATGGAGGGATACACACATTTCAATTGCATCAACATAATGATACCAAGAATTCATGTGGTATCCCATCATAATCCATTTCCCACTGAGATTGGTTGGTTCACATTTCACTTGTAATGAATCGATTCTAGACGCTTGTCTAAATAAATCGATTGTGTATGATAGAAAAGGGACTTTTTTTGGCATGAGAAAGCATTCATGTGTTTTAGGAAGAAAATGGCCTTTTGGTTTTTCAATGGATAGTGTTGTAGAGAGGTGAGACCTCAATCAATTATATTCTACATTGTAAGAAGGCATGAGAATGCTAGCCATTCCTTAGTGACATTAATCCAATTTATACTCTATAAATTGTCATTTTTTATTCATTCAATTTTTGTTGTTATTTCCATCATGTGCTTGTTATCACACAAATTGTAGGTTGGTAAAATCTCGACCCAATCCAAAATATAGAAATAATGGTGGAAGAGTTTACCCACTATCACCTCAGACAAACCCTCCCCTTGCTTTAGTGAAGGAAGAATCCAACATAGGGGGGGAGTCTCGGGTGACCCTAGGGGTAAATGAGACAAAAAGTGATATGATGGAAGTGAATCCCCTATAGGTCAATATACTAAGTGGAATATGGCTTGGAAAAGAGTCTCAAAAGTGTCTAATAGTTTCCAAGGAAATTGAGTACTTCCAGAAGATGATTGTACATGCCCGAGACACAAGAAAAGACAAGATACAAGCTAAACAATCCAATGGAAAAGAAACTTAATATTTTTGTCCCTATTTGAATAAGTAAAAATAAATATATATCAGCAAGTAAATGATTATTAAATCTGCTACAAGATGCTAAAAGTCAGGTAAAAGATGTAAGAGATAAGCTAGCAATAACTAGAGTAACTCAAGTATAAAAGCATAGGACTTTAGCAATGAAATAAGGTTGTTATAAAAAAGTATTTTAGAGATATATTATAAGACTTATGGATGTAGCAAACTATTGCTACAACAGAAAATTTAAACCCACAAAAAGTACAAGTAAATCACCCAAAAAGTGTGTTGAGACTAGTAGATTATTATGGCGGCTTGCTAACAAATTTTAATGGTTGAAATGTGAGTTATAAATAAAAAAGAGAGTAATTTTCTGCATCCCTAAAGGGTGTAGCTTTTGTTTAGTTATATCTCTAAGAAGACCAAGAAAAACTAGACACTTTAGCAACCTCAAAGCATCAAGAAAAGATATCAACTTGCACAATATCAATATCTCACTAAATCATGTTTACCAATGCAAACAACTAATTTCTCCAATGCAAACTTCATATTAGTCTCTTTAAAATTTGGGTGAATGGAGTCTTGAAAATCATGAGTTATATCAACAAAATCCCTAGGGGTGTAAATCCTCTTACTCCCTAGGGCATGCAAATCAAACTAAGGTATATCTAGGAGGGTGTACACCCTTGTACTCCTCCTTGCAACCTTGCAATAAATGACTTGTAAACTAGAAAATGAGATGAATATTAATGGAGGGTGTATGAAATTATACTCCTCCTAGGGTTTCAACCAACAATAATCATGAAACAAGCAAGAAGAACTAACAATTGCAGGTTTTCCTTACCAATTCCAAGAGAGGTGAAAGATCAAACCCTAGTTCACCAAGTAATTGTCATTCATAAGAAAGAGAAGAAGTCTCCAAGAGGTGCGCACCACCTTAGCTCAACAATTCAACAAGAAATATCACTAAAAATAATTTTCACAAGAGAGGGATACCAAATTGCCCAAGTAGGGCACAAATTTCAGCCACTAGTCTTCTCACAAAGGGAGAGCTATGATCAAAATGAAACATAAATGATCTCTATTTATACAAATCCTACTAAAAGTGTTTGTCCACTTAATTTTAGAGTAAAAAACAAAGTAAGGGGTCAACAACCCTCACTTTTCACATTTAGAAATTTAAATTTGATTTTGCACATAAGAAACCCTAAAATAAAAATGATGTCACCCTTCTAGGGCAACAATTTGGCATCAAGAAAAGGACGTTGGGCTTGGAGATGAAACGTTGGGCCTCCAAAGGCATTCTCCTCACGTGTTATGATCTTCAAGGTGTTCCTCTCCATCCAAAGATGCCAAGTGTCAACCAATAACATCACCACCACCAAAAACTCTAGCTCATGCATGATGTCACCCCCTAAATGTGGCGCTCTAGCCTCCAAAGGCAGGTCGTTGGGGTGATGAAGGGATATGAAGGGTCCTCCAAGGTGCCTCTCAAGCCTCCAAAGGCTAGAATCACTTTATGGTGCATGGGCCATGGTATCCTATCTATGGGATTCAAGCCCTAAGGAAGCCCAAGCTAGGCTTGTTCTTCCAAATATGTCCACCAACTGGGTCCTACAAAGACAATCAATACGCCCTCCAAGGATCTCAAGTCAAATTCATCATGATAAGTACATCAAGTCAATAAAATATCCATCTAATAATGATCCAGGTGGATATCAGTGGCCACCCACCTTTTCCAATTGGCTCAAAACAACTTTCTGGCAATTTTGACAATTTACTATTTTTAGCAGGTTTTAACTTCCGGGGCCATTTTGAGGGCCTAAATGAAGGTTTTTCGAGATAGATGTTCTCAATGATAGTCAAAGGAATAATTGAGCCCCCAAAATGAATCTCCTCGATGATACCTTTCCAACGAGCTATCATACGCCTAAAACAGAGATCGTATGCAAAAGTTACAACCCTGGGAAGTTGATGTACTAACTTACCCAAATGGGGCCCACATGAATTTTGGTGCTTCATCTCCTAGGGTTAGGTTTTTGGATGTCTAGGACTTTTGGCAGTCCCGTTTATTGTAAAAGGGCCTTAAGAGCCTCATTGTAACCATCTTCTTGTGAATGCGAGTAGCCGTCACATCTCTTCTCAGAGATAAGCTGCCACCATTCTAGCGAGTCTTTCACTCTATATTTTTACAGTCTCTGTACATTCTCTGATTAATAGAAATCGTGTATTACTGTATATCTATGTTTATGGTTGCATCTATGATACATTTCTGTTATATTATTGAATATATGCAATATCTCTGTGCATTTCTTTATTATATCTCCGCTCTCATTTCATGCCGAAAATAATCTGGATCAGTGGTATCAGAGCAGGCTGCTCTTGATCGTTTTTCAGTGCATGTCCCCGAAGAGGTCCGAGTATAGCAAGTTGGGTCTCGATCTTGTCTCTCTTGAAGACAATCGCTCTCGCACACCCAAGAAACCCTCAATGGCGGAAGAAAATAAAAACAACGGAGCAGACGATCTTATCAATTTGTTGCTTGAGCAAGCTCTCACACGACAAAGGGACGAAATGATGGAGAATTTTTCCCACATCCTTCAACGCCTGTCGATAGCATCAGGCACATCTTCATCAAGCGGCCACTTTGGAGGCACCTTGCCTTTAAAGGTACAAGTTAACTTTGATATTCCTATATTTGAAGGACAGATAGATGCAGAAGCCCTAGAAAAATGGTTAACTCTGCTAGAAGGTTATTTCTCTGTTCACAATTTTTCCGACAAAGAAAAGATCACCTTCGCACTCCTTAAATATCTCCCTCATGTCAAACATTGGTGGGAAAGTTACTGGGAGCAAAGTTCCACAGAGGAGTCTGGAATATATGGGGTCGATCCCACTTGGGATTTTTTTGTGGATGCAGTAAAGGAATAGTATTACCCTGTTGGCAACTATGAGGACTAGTACATGAGATGGACCACACTGCGGCAAGAGAGGGGCCAAGCAGTTCCGGAGTTCACCAATACCTTCCATACCTTGTGCACCAAGCTGGGTATCAAAGACTCTGAGCGACATTTGGTTCTGAAATACCGTGGGGCTCTACACAGATACATCCAAACTGAAATGGATGTTCTAGACATCTCATCACTCGGTGCTGCCTATCGATATGCTGTTAAAATCGAGTAGAAATTTAAGCACCAGAACAAACGGGAGTTCGGGTCTGCAAATCCGCAACAACCAAAGTATGACAAAGACAACCCTAACAAACAGTCTCCCGAAAACCAATCCAAGACATAGGAAAAGAAGGGTCATGGGAAGACAAAGAAGGACATCGAAAAATGGTGCGATTTCCACAAAAGCCCCTGGCACAACACCGATGAATGTCGCTCAAAACAGTCATTGGTGGCCGAGATCAAAGACAAGGACCCGAACCCTGATTTAGAATCTGATTCTGAAAATACCGGTAAAGGACAGATCATTGATGCAGACCCCACTGCTATTGTCGCGACCACAACAATTCAACCAGAAGAACCAACAGATCCTGAAGAGGGGGAGTGCCTTTTTCATTCACAGATGTGGGTGAAGGGGACCCCACTGCATTTTATTGTTGATAGTGGAAGCCAAAAGAACCTCATCTC